>JAIGNY010001363.1:562500-862500 GCA_020152595.1 Chiridota heheva | reverse complement strand
ATGGGCCCGCCTTAGGACCCCTAGTGGGATCCAGGGTCGAAGCTTTGCAATCTTGGGCGTTTTATGGCTGATATTTTATCTAAAATCAGCACAGATTTACAATATCCCCCCCCCTCACACACACACGCCCCTGTTGCTACGCCCCTGTTTGTGTGCTGAGATCATTTGGTATTAGTGATTAACCTAGCAGCGACATTTTAAACACGGTAAAGTTTTTGTAGCTGGTATTTTGGGATTCCGAATAGTATACTATTACAATAGTCTAGATGGGATGTTATGAATGCGTGAATAAATTTAACCAGGGTTTTTCATTTACATAACGTTTTATTTTGTTGAGTTTATAGAGCTGTGCAAAAGCTTTGGAACAAACGTTACTAACTTGAAGATCCATCGAAAGATTTGTCCAAAATCACCCCAAGATTTTTAAGACTTACACTTGGTTTTATCTCAGCTTGACCAACTGTTACAGATTGAATGTTTACTTTAAAAAGCATTTGATTTGAACCTAAGGATATCGTTTTATTGTCATTAATTTTCATTTCTGTGTAAGCATCCACGTTCTTATCTCAGCAATGCACGAATTCATAGCTTGAACTGCAAGCAATTCATTCTCAGTTGTACCAGGTTTACCGATTGTCATCAGCATAGCCTCCTACTGAAGGTAAAGGTCTACAAATAACATCGTATAGAGAACTTAAGTAACCTAGATAAAACGTAGAAGCAATAAAGCTACCTTGCGGGACCCCGCATTGAGGGAGGGAGGACCCCGCATTGAGGGAGGGAGGACCCCGCATTGAGGGAGGGAGGACCCCGCATTGAGGGAGGGAGGACCCCGCATTGAGGGAGGGAGGACCCCGTATTGAGGGAGGTAGGACCCGGCATTGAGGTAGGACCCCGCATTGAGGTAGGACCCGGCATTAAAGTGAAAACGACTCCAAGAACTCTTCGTTAACTTGGACTCTAAGTTCAAGGTTAGATAAGTAACTTATTAACCAATTCTTGACATTACTAATTAAACCAAACTTGCTTAAGTATTTGAAACAGAATGTTATAGTCCACTGTATCAAAGGCAGCTAAGATAGAAAAACGTATATACTGCATGTGAGAAACAACGACTCACAATTGTGGAATATGTCATCAAAAAACTAAAAGTACTGGTGATCATAGTTGTCATATTTGTAATTGACATCACTTGATTTTATAGGCCATTTTTTTGTTAACATGAAGATTATAACATTTTAGAAATATAATTTAAAGTATCTGGTCGAAACATTGTTTCAAATCATGACAAGACAATCAGTAATTGGTTGGGAATGCCAGACACCACTGGGGCTAAAAGCTTAATTCCCACTTCACGTTTGTGACTCCCTGGCTTTTAGGTACAGTGCACCTCAGATTGTTTCATCATATACTCATCATAATGGTCCACCCATTATCACAACACACTCATGCAGCTGTACAATGTATTTACATGTACCCGTGTATGTATGAATCACATCATGGAAAGTTTCCTATGGTTTCGCCACAAAGGCTTTTTTTCCGAAAAAATCCACCATAACACATTGGAAAACTTCCTAAGATCTTCTTAGTTTGTGCGGTTTTGAAGTAAGGATCGTTTTGGCAATTTTTTCAATGCAAACGTTCCTCGATAAGAGCTCTAAAAAAAAAGTTTGCTCGGCTCGCTGCAAATTTGTGTAAAAAAAATCACATACATATGGATGTTAATCTATTTCTTAGTTTTAGTCTATTTTAAGGACTTACTGGTATTTTTGATGTCAATCTTTGCAGATCATAATTAATATTATTCTATAATATATTATCAACCTCTCTTTTACAATTCAAAATACAGTAAAATTTTACGTTCTATGTTGTTCGTGTACACATTACGAAGTATATGATTTGTTAGAAATATCAGTCTAACGTGGTCTATGCACACGTCACGGCAATTTTCATTATCCTTTCGCCTTGTTAGAGGTTTACCATTGTTATCCCGAAAAGAAAAAAAAATCTTCAGAACCCGAAAATTTTCCTTTATCTCACACTTTACATGGGTTTCTTCTTTTTTAATAAAACGAAAAAAGGGAAATATACAAGAACTGTAGAAAACTCTTTAAAAAGATAGAAATTGAAAGAATGTATCGTAGACTACTTTGTTATTGCGAAACACGATCGAAGTAAGAAAGACTTAAAGTTTTGCAAAGTTTTTAAACTCCGGTCGGTTCTGACAATAACTAAGAGTCTTTGAACAAGTTCGAACCTATCAGAAACAAGGGATTTACGTAAGAAAATAAAGGGTATGTACGTCTGTTCATACATCACAAATTTGCATATTAAAACCTAAAATTTGCAAACGCTATAATCATGTGTTCAGTATTTAATCGATTTTCTTGGGAAATTTTTGTGATTTTCATTTTTTCACTGGATTTTGAGCAATTTAGCAAATGTTGGTTATCTCTACCTGTTCGTAGATCTATAGGCAAAAGTGTCATATGATAAAATGAAGCCATGGATTTCATAGACTTATTTGATCGCTTTGAATATTTCAAATAAAGAGTACAATGCTGATTCAAGTATTTAAAGGTAATTAATGTTTTATGTCAATGCTTAAAGCCTGAAATGTAAATAATGGCCGTCACCAGACAACAGAGTAAATTTGTATTTAACAACAAAAAACAACTCTTCCGTATAACAAGTGGTCGTGACAATTTTTACAAAATGCAAATCATGAAGCACATTAATAGTTCAGTGATACCTCACGGAAAATGGCAGAATGGTGCCAGTCCTAATATCTGTAGGCTAGGCCCCTGAACAATCGGTGACAGCTGCATGGGACTTGACCTTTTTTTTCGTGAATTCTTTTTTATTTTTGGACGATTTTCTTTGATTTTCGGAACAATTAATTCAATTTTAGTGAAGTTTCCCTCATTTTCGGAGATTTTTTTTTTTATTTTTAGGAAATTTCTTTTTAATTATCGGGAAATTTTCGTCAACGTTTGGGAAATGTTGCCAAAATTTTCAATAATTTTTACCAATAATTTTACCAAATTTATTTCAACAATTTCTCAAATTTATCTCCCCAATCGGGCAGGAAGCAATCGGGAAGGTGAAATCCTCTCGGGGCAGTTTCCCCCTCCCCTGCTTCCTACGCCTGTGGGGCAGTGGCGTAGCCATTATTTCAATTTTAGGGGGCCATATTTCCACTTGGGAGGGGGTAATGATCGCACCTTGGGGCAAAGTCACTATTTACAAAAATGATGATAGCAGTTGTTTAGCTAAGCAGTTGGAATTGGGGGGTAATATGGCTTTGCCCCCTTCTGATTACGCCACTGTACACGGGCTGAAAATTTTGTTGAATTTTCTTGAAATTGCCAGTTTCTCAAATGGTAATTCAGAAAATTCGTAGCTTTTTGTAGAAAATATGTCACAAAGTGTTCAATTTTACTTATGTACTTTTTGTAGCTCAATGGACCAGGGTTATCCTTAAATAGACCAGGGTTATTCCTGAATAGACCAGGGTTATCTCTGAATAGACCAGGGTTATCCCTGAATAGACCAGATGTATTCCTGAATAGAACAGGGTTATCCCTTATCCCTGAAAAGACCTTGGTTGAAAAAAGTCAAAGACACCAACCAGTTGCATTAATCTTATTCTGTTTTTTAATAATGTTTATCAAATGACACTTCACTGGGAGAAGGTTATATTGTTTAAAGCAAAATTGCCGGAAATATCAACGCAAATACGTTTTCCTCTAGTACAAGTATCAACGGAAGGGGATCTACAAATTCATTTATGCTTTAAAACGATAAAAACTGAAAATACTTTTAAAACCTTTATTATCTCATAAATTAATCTATACAAATCGCCTTAATCAATTTGGCATTATAATTTTAACTTACCAAATCGTCACAGCTCCAGCACAAAATTCCTTTCAATTAATTCGAGCTTTTAACACTACTACTAGTACTACAATGTAAATGTATGAAACCGAAGTCGCTAAACCGTGACACAAAATTATTTCAAAACGTTGACTATCTCTACTTGAGTCTTACTCTGCTTGATCACAGTCAAATGATGACTTATATACCCCGCTGACCTTGTTGAAACGTATATGCACGATATATTTATTTATTATGAACGGCTGTTTTCAGGGGGAGGTACTTCCATTACGTCATGCAGCTGTGCCCTTCACAAACCAACCGGTTCCATAGTACTTTTTCCGGAGTCAATACTATTTCTTTTAGTAGACTTGAACTTGACTTTCGCTCTATGAAAATGAGGGCTCACTTTTAGAATGGTTGTTGATGTCAGTCATTGTACACATGATGACAGCCTTATTATGCACATGTAGCAATTTCAATATGGTTTAAAAGAGTGTCAGAATCTGGAAGAATAGTTTTATAAATTTTGAAGAAAGAAATAGTTTGGGAGTTATGGTATAATCAGTCCGATCAGGTGTATGACCACGCGGATAGCTCAAAATCTGTATGCATAGGCCGATTTTCTTTCCCAAATCTTAGTCACCGAAAATAATATGAAAGTCTAATGTTGATATTTCATTGGAGGCATAGCCCTGCAAAAACTCTCTTCTGATCAGAATTTGCTGCACCACTTCAGAGAATTATGGAAGATGTTTAAAAACAAAGAATTTACAAAATAAAATGCAAAGGTCGCCCTGTAGTACATCACAAAATTTGCATAAAATGTTCAAATTGATAGCTGAGATTTAGAATCGCTGTATAATGGACAATGTATAATCGATTTTGATGAAAGTGTTTGCTACTATGATGGTTTGTTATAGATTCTAAAACAATTGAGCGTATGCCAGCCTATACACGTCCCTTTACTTTTAAAGTCTTTACTTGCAGCTAAGAATTAGAAGCAGGAAGAAGCAACGATAACTAAAGGATGTGTGAAGTTGGTTCCTGGTTCCTAGATTTGTATTCGTAATTTACTGGAACTATAAGAACTATGAACCAGTAACTGGAAATTACGGATAGGAACTAGGAACAATATCACGAACCCAATAACTAAATTGTATACTAACTAAAACGTTAAATACCGTCATGGTTCGCGCATGCCCAAGCAAATTGACACCCACATCATATATTAATATATAATCAATTATAAAAATGGCATATCACACTAAGTCCCAGATGGCATCCCATGTCCTACATGACATTTCACGCCATGTCCCACATGACATCCCTTTCCATCCCTTGTCCGACATGGCATTCCACCATAGGTTCCACATGACATTCCATCTTATGTCTCACGTGGCATTCCACCATATGTCCCACCTGGCATTCCACCATATGTCCCACATGGTATTCCATCATATGACCCACATGGATCCCATTCCATGTCCCACATGGCATCCCACCCCATGTCCCACTTGACATCCCATCCCATGTCCCACATGGCATTTTACCATACACTATGTGCCACATAACATTCCACCATATGTCCCACATGGCATCCCATCCTATGTCTCATATTGATCCAATCGTATGTCCCACATTATTCCAATCATATTTACCACATGACATCTCTCCCTATGTCCTACATGGCATCCCTTCCTGTGTCCCATATGGCATCCCTCCCTATGTAACCAATGGCATCCCACCTTATGTCCCGCATCAGTGTCTTCCCACCTGATGTCCTACATGGAATCCCAACTTATGTCCCAAATTGGATCCCGCCATATGTTCCACATGACATCCCCCAATGATATCCTGCTTGATGTCCCACATGGCATCACATCCCATGTCCCCATAGCCTCCTACCCTATGTCCCACATAGCCTCCTAGCCTATGTCACACATGGCATCCAAACCTGTGTCACACTCTGTGTTACCCGTGGCGTCCCACCCCATGTCCCACATGGCATCCCACCCCATGTCCCACATGGCATCCCACCCCATGTCCTACATGACATCCCTTGTCCCACATGACATCCCATCCCATACCATTCCACCCTATGTCCCTCATGACATTTCACCATATATTCCACATGGCATCCCACCCTCTTCCACATGGCATCCAACCCCATGTCCCACGTGACATCCCTAGGCTCCATAAGAAGTCTCATCCTAGCTATCACAGTCCCTGATTGAGTACACCATGTATGAATGTCTGTCAGTCCTACAGCTCTATAATCAGTCCATATAATAACTTATTTGCAAATGTCCTGTTGAATAAGAAAAACCAGGCGGAGTCAAATAATCATGCCCGATACAGCCCTTAATGCACACCACATGGTATATATTATATCCTGTCCCGCATCCATGTCCCACATAACATCCCTCCCTATGTCCATGTGTAGTCATACTAAGTAAAGAAGTCTTGTCAGATCATATACTGTAGAAATGTTATGCAAATGGCAAGAATAATAAAGGCGGAGTGTAATAATCATTCCTGATACAGCCGTTGGTGCACAACTATTTTGAAGTAGTTTAAGGGCTTTAAACCCTCCAGTCTTATGATAGACACTTGACAATCTCTAAGGAATTTTGGGAAATCATATCATCTTACAGTTATCTTCGAAGGAAATATCAAATGTTTTGTAGACTTTTTAAGGGAACTAGTCTTCAGCCTGTCTTAGGAGTGAAAAACGTCAACGTTTAGCAAAGAAATTCCAGCCTTCCATGAGGATATCTAAAGAAACTTTAATTCTTTCTGAGGAACTCTGATTTTTTTAAACATTTTCTGAGGAATTGTAAAAAAACTTTAACATTTTAGAGGAAATCTCAGGAAAAACTGTGGACGGCCGGACGGAAGAAATCGCCATTACATCGATTCGCATTATTCTTTACATGCTCGCCTAAAAACGAAAACAGTCAAAATCTATTTTATGCCTTCAGGGACACATGTGTCTGCAGCGACACCATCCCGCGGTGCTCCTGTTTCCATTAAGTTTGCTGCAGGCGCGACCGAGTATCTGGTGGTACAACTGGGTAATGGGCAGACTGGGCTCAAGTTAGCCTTGGTTGGCAGCCAGTCTAGGAGAAGGAAAACTCCTGACTTCAAACCCGAGCTGCCGCGTGGACTGAGCTCGTTATCCTTGGCAGGAATTCAGCCTAGGCGTAGGGCGCTCTGAAGTTAAACCTATAGCTCTGTAATCACCGCAGCCGTCTTAGTCAACTGAGCCAATGTGGACATATCTCTTGGCAGCTTGACCTAAAGAGTGGGATTGGTCTGCGCGCACTGACTTCCACATAACAGTTTAAAGCAACTTAGCGCAGGCGAGAAGAAAGTCCTACATCGATAGATATTTGATGTTGCTGGAAGTCGCAGTCCCAACTCTGCATGTAAGCGGCTCAGATGTATGGGTCGCTTGTCTGCTGACCGAGACTACAGCAACATTCGGCAGCACTCTGGGTGACCAAGCAACCCTTTTTAGGGACAGCACTGCTTGCTCCTCAAGGAGACGGGTCTAGAAAAGGTGGCCTAAACAAAACTTGTCTCACCATCTCCCGGTTGTACACCGTGGCCAACCAGCTAACGGGCATCTCTTCCAAGCAGTATAAATAATGAAAAAATGAAGAGAAAGAAACATTAGAAAAGAAGTCAACGATAACTTTGAAGTTAGCATGCTGGAACGTGCGCACAATGCAGGATCCCGATGACAGCAAATCGCCCACAAAGGTATTCAGCACTTGTTGCCAGGGAGTGATCCGACTAGACATTGACATAGTAGATGCTAGTGAAGTTTAGTTTGCCGAGCAGGACTCCCTGATCTACTGATACAGCATGCAGTAGGGTACACTCTTTACTGGTCTGGCAAAGGCAAACGCAGGCTATCTGGTGTAGGCCTGATGGTTATAAACTCCATTGTCGGCAAACTTGAGTCTTCCAGTTGTTCTTTCTGATCGCCTGATGTCCCTTCTCCTTCCACTACAGGAAAACCAGTATGTCTCCATCATCAGTGCTTATGAACCAACCAGGGAGCTGTTACTTTGACCCTGCAAGCTGATCCTGCTGTAAAAGAAGCCTTCTATAGCGAACTCCGACACCTTTTCCAGGAGACAGACAGTGCGGACAAAGTTGTCATTATGGGCAGGAGCGGAGTCAGAGGGGGAGGGGAGCATAGCTCCCTAAGATTTTTCCGATGATACTTTTTTTTTTTACCATTAGATTCTTAGTCACCTGGTCACAGTTTATATAAACTTTCTTCAATTTTCGGAAACATTCATTTATGTTTGGGAAAACTCTTTCAATGTTTGGGAAATTTTCTTCATTCTCGTGCAAATTTCGGAATATTTCCTTCATATTGGGATACATTTTTTTTCAATTTACGATCATTTTTATCAATTGTCAGAAAATTTCCTTCAATGTTTGGGAAATTTCTTTCAATTTTGGGCAACTTTTTTAATTCTCCTGCAGTTTTCTTCAATTTTTGGATAATTTCATTTATGGGGCAATTTTTTTAGGAAATTCTTTCACTCTCGTGCCGGGCCATCTTCTTCAATTTTGAAAAATTTCCTTCATTTATCGCGCAATTTTTCTTCGTTTTAAGTAAATTTTCATCAATAACCTATCGGGAAATGTTGCCAAATTTTACTAAAATTTGTAATGAATTTACCAAACTTTTCTTCAATTTTTTGTTAATAATTACCCAATTTTCCTTATCTAGAGAAAACCTTTAAGGGAGGACCTGTCTTTCTGCTTCCGCTTATAAGACCATGCACCCTTGTCTCAATATGTGCCATTAATCGTGTCAAAGCTGCTCATAAAACATGCTATCACATCATCAATTTGGTTTGTCTTTTCCCTACCACCTGACATTTTATCCTTGCTACGCTCCTGATTAAGGGCGACTATAACGCGAGGTTAGGCAGATATCACACCGTATGGTCAGGCGTGTTAGGGCGTCATGGAATTGGAAACCTGGTAAGTGCAATGACCAGATGACAATTAAATGTTGCTATTAGAGCTATGCGCGGAGTACGGCTTTACCATCACTAACACCATATTCCAGCAGAAGACGAAATTCAAGACAACTTGGAGGCATCCACGTTCTAAACATTGACACCTACTGCGCTACATCCTGGTGCACCAGCAATATGTCTTACACACAAGAGTCATGCCCAGTGCAGACTGTTACAAGGATCACAGATTGGTCCGAGCCAAAGTCAAGCTGTTCATCAAACCTGCAATGAAGAAAAGAGGTCCTCAAATCAAGAAGCCCCATATAAACAAACTTATGGGGCTAAGTGATAAATTCCAGAAAAAATTGGAGAGCAAACTAATCAACATTGAAGTTTCAAACTCTGACCCGGAGACACTCTGGCAACATCTTAAAACTACCCTACATGAAACAACAGTACAGGTAGTAGACTTTTCTACCAAGAAGCACAAGGGTTCGGTGAAAACAATGCAGAGATTCAAGAGCTTATCCAACAGAATCACACCTCTCATCAAAGAGTGTTTTTTAACCCAGACAAGCAGGCAGCAAAGGCAGCCTACAGATCAGCCTGTAACACCCTTCAGAGGAAGCTGAGATTGATACAGAACAACTGGTGGCTTGCACTTGCAGAAAGAACTCGGCACTATGCTGACACTTGAAACACCAGAGCATTCTATGAGGCAATGCGAGCGACTTACTGTCCTGTCCCACCCATCAAATTCAAGGTCCTGTCCCACCCATCAAATTGAAGCACCTCTTTGTTCCACAGGTGGCTCCCCACACTCCTCACTGACAAGGGAACCATCCTACATCGCTGGACTGACACTATCGGACCCTCTTTGGAGACACACGTTCAGTACAAGAAGAGTCTATCGCCAGTATCCCCCAGCAAGATGTAAACACAGTCACAAAGCTGAAAAGGCACAAGGCTCCTGGTCAGCTGGTATCGACAATCTCCCCTTAAAGGTATTTAAATATGGAGAAAGCCCACTTCTAGGTAAGCTGACAGAACTATTTGTACTGTCTTGGGAGAAGGTTGTGTAATCACGTGACATGCGTGATGCTGCGATTGTCTCCCTATACAAAAGCAAGGAGGAGAAGTCTGAATGCTTCAATTACATAGGCATAGCATCACTATTCATTGCAGCGAAGATCCTAACTGCTTGACAGGCTCATTCCATCCATTGCAGAGGAAGTTCTCCCTGAGAGCCAGTATGGCTTTAGGGCCAATTGTGGAAGTACTGATATGATATTCCTCTTTGCCAGATCCAGGCAAAATGCGAGAACATAACTGCATAACATGGCCCTGTACGCAGCTTTTATTGACCTGACAAAAGTTTTCCACACAGTCAGCAGGGACGGTTTGTGAAAAATCCTCCAGAGGCTTGGATGTCCGCCGAAATTCCTCACTATACTCAAACAACTGCACGTGGGCCAGCAGGGGCAGGTAAAACACAACATGGATCTGTCAGACCCATTCCCTATCGAGAACGACGTGAACTGGTGAAGCAAGGATGCATATTAGCTCCAACTCTCTTTGCGTTCTTCTTTAGCATGATGATCAGGAAAGCCAAGGAATATTTGTTTGAAGGCGTCTACATTAGGTTCAGCACTGATGGGAGCGTGTTTAATCTGCGCCGATTCCACGCTCATACCAAGACCACCAGGGGTTAATCCTGGGCTTGCTGTTTGCAGATGACTGTGCCCTCCTCACGCACACTGAGGAAGCTCTACAACTGCTTGTCTCTCACTTTGCTCAGTCAGCCAAGCTGCCAAGGCCTTTGGATTTGCAATCAAGCTTAAGAAGACAGAGATATTGCACCAAAAATCACCTCATGAAACTTACCACCCTCCTCATATCAGCATTGATGGACGGTAAAACAGTTCACCTATCTAAGAAGCGTCATCACCAACGAAGCAACCGTTGCCAAAGATGTTGAAAACCGCATCGCCAAAGCCAGCAGCTCTTTTGGACGTCTGCGAAAGCATGTGTGGAAGAACCACTTGTTGCGCCTGTCAATCAAGATATTAATCTAAAGGGATGTAGTCATCACTACTCTTTCTTACGGATGAGAAGCTTGGTTCCTGTATGGAAAGCAAATAAGAGTGCTGGAACGCTTTCATCGGAGATGCCTCAGCACCATCATGGGATTTTGCTGGCAGAACTACATAACTAACTTGAGAGGGTCAACATTCCAAGCATCGAATTTATACTGATGTCCAGACAGCTCAGATGGGCAGGTCACGTCTCACGCATGGATGAGTATAGGATGCTAAAAGCAGTCTTTCGTGGTGAGCTGCGTAATGGGAGGCGAGACAAAGGGCCACTGCAAGAGATTCAAGGATCAATTGAAAGTGCCAACTTAAGCTGTTAAGTCAGGCTGCATGGCATCGATTACAAAGCGTGAGAGCAGCTTGCAGCAAACAGCAGAACAGACAGGCATGGAGAAATAGGATCAGCACCGCAACAAGCGGCTGCTTTGAGTCTAACAGACACAGAGCTGCCGAGGAGGAGAAGCGTAAGAGAAGAAAGGATCCCTCTTCAAAGGCTCCAACAAACCAAACATTCTTGTGCCCGAACTGTTCCAGGTCCTGCAGATCGAGAACTGGGCTCCATAGGCATGTTGCCGTGCACTAGATGTGCAAAGATCTTCCCCGTAATCTTCGCAAGCGAAGAAACAGCCAAACACAAATTTTCAGGGACGTAGCCAGGGGAACAATTCGAGCGCCTCTCCCCCTCCCCCAATATAACTTTTTGGGCGACTTATGAATGGCTATAGCAGTTTAATTTTCGTTTGTATACGGACTTCTCTTATTGACAATTATCTGAAAACTTTGGTTGATTTTACGAAAAACAGCCAATTTCCCCCCGAAATAGGTTAATTTTTTGAAGCCCCTCCCCCTCATCCTCTTAGTAAAGATTATTCCCGTATGCGTATTAATAGATATTTCATTGGGTCCGGTGCAATTTTTTTTTTTGCAGATGTTGCGCCCTCTCCCCTTTTAAAATTTTGGCTACGTCCCTGTT
Source organism: Chiridota heheva (assembly GCA_020152595.1). Classification (NCBI taxonomy): domain Eukaryota; kingdom Metazoa; phylum Echinodermata; class Holothuroidea; order Apodida; family Chiridotidae; genus Chiridota; species Chiridota heheva. Next base: position 850,567 of record JAIGNY010001363.1, on the reverse strand, counting down.
GCTTTTCAGACATTGATATGCACATTTACAGTGAATTGATTTTACGTAAAAATCAGCCAATTTTTTGAACCCCTCGCCCTAGTAGAGATAAGTTCCATAAGCGTATGATTAGATAATCTCATTAGGTCCGGTGTAAGCGTATGATTAGATAATCTCATTAAGTCCGGTGTTTTTCTTTTTACAGAAGTCGCTCCCCCTCCCCTTTCAAATTTCTGGCTACATCCCTGTTACTTATTTATATGCACAATTACAGCAAATTTACAGGTAGCTGTATTCACTCGTGTATATCCATTGTTTCTCAATAATCTCACATGTTTTGAAGGAGAATTGCTTATTTTGCCAAAAAGATGGTGAAATTACAACCTGCATCTGCAATCGAAATTTGAAAACGATATTTCTGACAAAAATATACTGAATCCAGCAAGAAGACTCAAAGAATTACAAAACTGTTAAAGAATCTGGTTGTTCTCCAGAATGTACATCACAAATTCTGCCAAAAATCCGTACACTTTAATAGGCTGTAGTGTCGTATCGGGCCACGCCGACGTATGATTTTACCAGTAACGCTCCATAAATTGGGGGTTAGAGTGTAGCTAGACACCGAGTCGTAACTTGGTGCCGGTTTATCTGCATCCTTTATGAACTTTTATACGATATACACAACAAATTTATATTCCTCGTTTTTGCCTTTTAAACTGGGATGTTGTTTATTATCTTTATCACACGATTCAGTCCTTTTACTAAATCAGTAAAAACACATTATAATATATGCATCCATGACAATTTAAAAAGTTCCAGATCTCTCTTACTTGAGATCCCGCAACCTTCTCAACTTAACCAAAACAAAAATATATGCGATGGTATCTCACTAATGCATATATCCTAAGTTAACCAATCAGATACACGAATTTATAATAGTCAATAACTTCTCAGCAATCAGGAATCTGGTTCCTCCTACTAGTGTGCTCTAATATCTGAGATTGACAGATACTGCTCAATGAGCGTAATCTTTCTTTAATTTCAATTTCAATTTTTTTTCCAGTATAAATTATGTACAATTTATAAATGGAAAATACAAAATATAAAATACAAAAAAATAATAACAATAACAATAACAAATAAAAAGTAAACGAAAGGAAATAATGTAGAATATGAGACTATAAATCGGTTAAAGAAACTAAAAATGAATACAAAATGATTAGTTAAAAAGGGTTATAATAAGGGTCTAAAATACCAAAATGTTTAAAAATGGCAGCTTTATATACAAAAATGCAGCTTTATATATATCCTATTTATCAGTTCTTTCTAGGAATTGATATAAACAAATACATAAGAAAATGGCGTGAAAACTATCCTGTTACGGATACGCGTCAATATCAAAGAGGGTATATGTTGTTTGTTTACTCGAGTTCGTGCGTGGGTTCAGAATCTAGTTTTTCTTAAAGCTATATGTCATAGGATGGATTAGTATTATACGACAATAGTTAAAAAACTAAAAAAGATTTTTTAATAAATCTAAGAACTATTTTGCTCAAAATGTGATTGCAGTTATCTGGAAAACATTTATCAAATTCAAAGACATAAACTTAAATACATTTTATGGACTATACGCTTTTCCGTTTACCAGTCTGGTCCACGCTCCCGATTGGGAGATCTCCCGATTGGGGATTGAGACATACCTAGTGACCATAATTGAATTGTTGCTAATAAGTTCAGCCGTTACATTTTTTTGCTTGTAAAATTCTGTAATTCTAAAGTTGTATACTTTAGAAATATGATATTGGAATTAACGTTTCTGTATGATTTGAGCTTTTCCTGGTAATTAAAATGTTAAAATCTGCTCTTCAAAAATATTGAAATTAATTGTTAAAGATTACCTTAAAATCCCTGGTGAAAGTCAAATTTGCGCTGGTGAAAATGGAGAAAGGTAATTTCATCATTCTGTTACACAAATACAATATGAATATTTCGCATGCGTTTTTCCAACCTTTGGCTTAAACCTATTTAACCGTTATGTATTTCTTTAGAACGAATTGAAGTTGGAAGCGTAGACCGGACGACCGGACACTTCACATATTTTAATCAAATCCTTTCAAACTACATCACAGCTCTAACTTTAAAGCTAAAGTTTTAATTTTTTCAAAAAGTTATAAATGACTGGTCTGCCAGTCCGGGAGCAACCCGAAAAACTAGGTACTTTGAAATACCCCAAATATTGGCACTTTTATGTATTACGTCATCGTATGAGCCTTCACATTTGACTAGCCCACACTAAACATATGGGGTTTCTGATTTTCCGTTCCGGATTGCCCAAAATTCTACTGGATATTCTGAAATTTTGGAGACGGATAGTAAATAGATATTAAAACTTTTTGCCGCTGATTTTTAGAATTCAACGTCGCCTTTTTGAGAAAATGAACAAAACCGTTATAATCTGTTTTATTAATTTTCTCAAATAGGCGACCGTGAATAAAAAAAAAAGCAGCGCCAAAACGTTTTGAATATCTATTAACTATCCGTCTCCAAAATTTCGATTATCCATTGAAATTTTAGACAATCCGGAGCGGAAAATGAGAAACCCCATATATTAGTGTGGGCTGGTCAAACATGTAGGCTCATGCGATGATGTAATACATAAAAGTACCCCATTTTTGGGCATTTCAAAGCACCCAGTTTTTCGGGCTGCTCCCGAACTGTCTGATTACAATCGTTTGTTCTCGATTTTAACAGTTTAGTGAGAAATAAAGCAGAAGAAATTGTTACTGTTCAGAGACCTTTTTTAATGACTCCAAGTCTCGCAGGGCTGTCATTCAGCAAATCTGCTGAAATGATAATCGGGAGCCTTCGCTCCGTCAACTTGTCAATCGGCAAGTGTGACCTGAGCGAGCTTCAGTTATGGACGCCTAAAGGGTAAATTCATGGTCACGTATGTCCACCTTCTATGAAAGAGTACAATCAAGGATATACGAACTGACGAACACATCCTTGCTTGTTACAAGGAAGCACATCCTTGCTTGGTACAAGGAAGCACATCCTTGCTTGGTACAAGGAAGCACACCCTTGCTTGGTACAAGGAAACACATCTTTGCTTGGTACAAGGAAGCACATCCATGCTTGGTACAAGGAAACACATCCATGCTTGGTACAAGGAAACACATCCATGCTTGGTACAAGGAAGCACATCCTTGCTTGGTACAAGGAAGCACATCCTTGCTTGGTACAAGGAAGCACATCCTTGCTTGGTACAAGGAAGCACATCTTTGCTTGGTACAAGGAAGCACATCCATGCTTGGTACAAGGAAGCACATCCTTGCTTGGTACAATGAAGCACATCCTTGCTTGGTACAAGGAAGCACATTCTTGCTTGGTACAAGGAAGCACATCCTTGCTTGGTACAAGGAAGCACATCCTTGCTTGATACAAGGAAGCACATCCATGCTTGGTACAAGGAAGCACATCCTTGCTTGGTACAAGGAAGCACATCCTTGCTTGGTGCAAGGAAACACATCCATGCTTGGTAGAAGGAAGCACGTCCTTGCTTGATACAAGGAAACACATCCATGCTTGGTACAAGGAAACACATCCATGCTTGGTACAACGAAGCACATCCTTGCTTGGTACAAGGAAGCACATCCTTGCTTGGTACAAGGAAGCACATTCTTGCTTGGTACAAGGAAGCACATCCTTGCTTGGTACAAGGAAGCACATCCTTGCTTGGTACAAGGAAGCACATCCTTGCTTGGTACAAGGAAACACATCCTTGCTTGGTACAAGGAAGCACATCATTGCCTGGTATAATAACAACCAACATGCAGACATGGTGAAGAACTTCAAAACTGTATTCCACAAGTAATGATTTCTTCTTTCCTAAATGTTTATTGGATTAAAATCAGCATGTTATTGTTGATTTAATCATATATAAAAATATAAAAAATGTGTGACGCATGACTGGCAGACCGGGCAGAATGCCCATTTTGCTGTTGCAAGTTTTTTTTACTCAGTGTCCATAGTTCTTTGAAGAAAAAAAATGGCCGTTTCTTGCAAAGCGCTTTTGGATTCAGTGTCATACTCGCAACCATAAGCGTGTGGGACGCGGGGATGCGTAAAATTATTGGAAATATTGATACAATTTAGCACCATTTCCCGACAATGGAAGCAAATTTCACGAAAATGAAGAAAATTTTCCGGAAATTGAAGAAAACTTCAAGAAAATGAATGAAAGGTTTACGAATAATTGATAAACATTCCCAGAAAATTTAGGAAAACTTCTCGAAGAAAAAAGAAGATAATGTCATAAAAATTAAAGACAACTTCTAGAATATTTAAGAAAAATATCTAAAAATGACCGCTATTGCACGAAAGTTAAAGCAAATTTCATAAAAATGAAGGTTTCAGAGGAAAAGAAGCCATGGTGTCTGACTCTTCAAACTCAATTCGTTATTGTCCTTCATTATTGGGGGGCCAAAATGCTACATGCAAGATTCGCGCCCTTACATCAGCGATATTCAGTTTTTCCACTCGTTAAACAATCGAACATCTCAAGGCCACCGAAATTTACGCATCACTGCCCCCACACTTTATACATACAGTGTTTTAAAAAATCTTATTTCGGGAATGGTTTAAGCGGACACAGCGCGCACATTATTTAAAGAAATATTTAGTGAGGGCGCTGCGAGCAGGAATGTCGTAGATGTCGGGGCACAATATTGGCATGAAATTTATTGGGGGCGGTCCCGCCCGCCCTCGCTTCCTACGTCCCTGCCAGGCTAGCGAATACTGACGAATTTGGAAAGGGTGTTGCATCAACGTCACCTGACAGTAATGACATAACCAGACAGTACACGTGATTCAACACTACACATCAGAGAATACTTGTGAATGACGTCACGCATTTTAGTCCCCACCTAGTAAAATTCCTTCCCTGTGACGTCATGCTGTTTTAGGTGTGCATAATCAATAACAGTATATGGCCTCCCACTGCCCTAGCAGCAGATTAATTCAAATGCTTATTAAATTGTTAAACCACCAAAATTTTACGTTTATCTGTTTATACAAAACATGGCATTATTTAGACACTAACCGAAGGTGCGTTTTGCGTGTAAAATGATATCCCTTGTATCGGATCGGCGTTTTATTTCGAAAATAAGTATACTTGGTCTGTCAGTTACTACCTCAAGCTTTGTTGTAGCAACAGTGTAACGTCACACAGTTTGAGTACAATCTCTCGTCACCTTAACAGATTTTCGCGCCACGCCCAAGTGCAACTACCATCTCTTCCGTGTTACGCGACGGTCAGGACTAACCGTTTGCATAAAGGGTGCATAAGTCCCCCACCTCCACCACCCCACCCTCCTCCCACACCCCATCCCCACATCCCCACCCCAACTCCCCACCCCACGTCCCCACCCCACACCCCACACCCCACCCAACCTCCCCACCCACCCTCAAACACATTATTACTTTAGTCTGCGTGAATGGGGGTTGAGAGTGCCGTTACCATGGTAGTCCGGAAGCATGCCTATCAATAGGAACATTTATAACACACGAGAATATTGAAGTCATGCAGCCACATCGTCAGTCCGGAAGCATGCCTATTAATAGGAACATTTATAACACACGAGAATTTTGAAGTCATGCAGCATGGCATATTGTTCAGTCCGGAAGCATGCTTATTAATAGGAACATTTATAACAAACGAGAGTATTGAAGTCATGCAGCCATATTGTTCAGTCCGAAAGCATGCCTATTAATAGGAACATTTATAACACACGAGAATATTGAAGTCATGCAGCCATATGGTTCAAATGTTGCGATAAAATGTCATAGTTTCTAGTTCATGTACTTGAAATATTAAAATCGTTGTGTTGAAAAAACAAAATAGCCGTTTCGCGCCTAAAAGCCTAGCTTTATTATCTATTTTTTAAATAAATATTTCTAAAACGGCGTGATGAACATATCAAATGGGAGTGGAAAAATTGTAGCCATGAAAGTAATGAAGGTATTTTCATGAGTTTTGTTTCCGCTAGCAAAGATATTTCCCCAGACGTATTTCAAATTTGAAATATGTAAAGCATTGCACAAGACTTTAACGTTAGGATAGCAAAAAACCATTAAAAAACTTACAAAATGGCGGCTTCGATGTAGCAAAATGTTCCCATTTTTAAGAACATTTATGTTCTCATTAATATGTATGCTACCGGACTGCATGCTACATGCTTTTAAGTTAAAGGCCGTATATCGTCTTAACGTGCAACCCAACCTTTCTGATTGGTCAAAATATTTACACAATCACCGACAAACCATTCAATTACCGCCGCAGAAGTGACGTTACTAGTATGTATCAGATTTATTGAAGATAATTTAAACCACTTTTTCTCTTTTCAATTTAATCGGAGGGTGCCTCGGATGATATATCTTACCCTAAGTTCACCTCTTCACGCCAAACATCAGTTCCACTCTTTACGCCGATCATCACGTCTCCTCTCCACGCCGAACATCAGTTAATTCCCCTCTTCGCGCCGAACATCAGTTAATTCCCCTCTTCACGACGAACATCACTTCCCCTCTTCACGACGAAGATCGCTTCCCATCTTCACGCCGAACATCACTTCACCTTATCACATCGAACACCACTTCCCCTCTTCACGCCGAACACCACTTCCCCTCTTCACGCCGAACATCACTTCCCCTCTTCATGCCGAACATCACTTCCCCTCTTCACGAGCATCACTTCCCCTATTCACGCCGAACATCACTTTTCCTCTTCACGTCGAACATCACTTCCCTTCTTTACGCCGAACATCACTTCCCCTCTTCACGCCGAACATCACTTCCCCTATTCACGCCGAACATCACTTCTCCTATTCACGTCGAACATCACTTCCCTTCTTTACGCCGAACATCACTTCCTCTCTTCACGTCGAATATTACTTCCCCTATTCACGCCGAACATCACTTCCCCTATTCACGCCGAACATCACTTCATCTCTTCACGTCGAACATCACTTCCCTTCTTTACGCCGAACATTACTTCCCCTCCTCACGCCAAACATTACTTCCCCTCCTCACGCCGAACACCCGTTCCCCTCTCTACGCCGAACACCCGTTCCCCTCTTCACGCCGACGCCGAACATCAGTTCGCTGTCTTGGGAACGAAAACTAAAAAAGACAGTTTCCATCTTCACGCCTTTTTTAATATCATGAGGGAGGAGTTAACGCTGATATGTAGGTCTGTATAGGTTATTAGCTATGGCCTCTTTCAGTTTGAAGAGTGGGGTGAGCGTTCTTTTCCCAGTGCTCTGATTTTGCCAAAATTTAACTGTTAGCTAGTAGCTCCCCTCAATTCAAAACACTGTTTAGCTTGTTAAGAGAATGAAGGGGCTTAAAGATGTGTGTATCGACGGGATGAAAATCATTAGCTGGCTGACATTCCACGTAAACATTAGCTCCAGGAAGGGTAGACTGGGTGGGGCTGCATTTAATGCGCATGTTTTCTTGAAATTAGTCTCATTTTGCATTTTTTGTCAGACTCTTTTTCGGGGGTGACGCTGGTTATTGTCCGGATCTATAACAAGAGTTGAGGTTATTACCAATGCTAAAAAATTAGCACTGATAGGACAGTAGGAGAGGGGTCTTTTTTTTTCCCTTTAATTTTCTTTTCAAAATCTTACTTTTTGGGAAGAATTTTTAAGTTTAAAACATGAGTAGGAATGAAGTGGATATCCTTATTAGCTCGAGATTCGTATACTGTTAACAATTGAAACAGTATTGCGATATTAAAAGTTCATTTTCCCAGGCTGATCCCCTGTTTCTTAAGCTGAAATGTCACAATAGGTCATACAGTTTAAAATGCACAATATATTTCTAGTCTCTAATATTTTCTCGAAAAAATCAATTTAATACTTTTGGTTTCATCTCAATTAAGTTATTTAATCAAGTTTTGCAATATTTCACATCATACAAAGAAAACTAAAACTGGGTGTATTGGTTTTGAAATCCTAATTGCATTATAAGCTTTATTTTATGAGGAAATTAATGCAATTATCTGATTATGCTCAGTTCTTAAATGGATATTGCATGTTTAGAAATATGTGAAGTTGACAAACTGGCTAAGCTATTTTACATTTATTCTTGGAAAACAAATTGATGAAGTGCGTTAAACGGAAATGAACAAATCGAATTTGAACAAAGGCCAAAATCTAAGTTGACGAGATATCTTATTAATAGCTCGTCTTAAGAAAACTTGCCTGGAGCGTCATCAAATATGACGTCATATTGGGGGCGTTACCGATTGTATTGTTGCCATTATTTTGTATTTATTTGATATTCGAGCAACTATTTTGACTAATCAGAAACTCTGAAATGTATTGTTAAAGTTATACTGAAGTTGATACGATAACTCGCTATTTATAAAACTCTTTGCGCAGGCGCAGTGTCAGGTTAGTGCGTATGTCAATCTATCAGTCTATGGAGAATGTTTAATGTCTGTTAGTTCGAAAATATTGGCCCATGTAATTTTTTCTTCTGCTTTCCAAAAAATATTGTTCAAGAGAAGAATACAGAGCTAAGCAAAGAGCTGGAAAATTGATCAGACAAGATAGTTAGAATTTTAGTTGTTGTTTATAACTTTATTTAAAACATGGGTAACTTTCAGTTAAATGTTTGTGAATTGCAAATGGTGGCTGCTAGTCAGTCAGTAAAGCCACGCATAACCATAACCAAGATTTCAATGGGTAATGCTCAAGTGGGTGAATCGTTCCCATTAGTGGGTAGATCAGATTTAATATTGTGTAAAATAGAAGGGGAAGAGGGGGGGTGAGATAGTTCTTGATAAACCTCATCGTAATATGATAAGGAGTTAGCCTCTCTGATAGGGCATAATTCTTTTCACCCTGAATGACTATTACACATATATTCTTGTTTTTCAATAGATAAAACGGGGAATAATTCCCCGATGGGGAATAATTCCCCGACGGGTGGCTAATTTCCCGACGGGGGGCTAAGTTCCCGACGAGGGGCTAAGTCCCCGACGGGGGCTAAGTCCTCGACGGGGTTTAAATTTTCGACGGGGGCTAAATCTCCGACGGGGGGGTTAAGTCCCCGACGGGGAGCTAAGTAGCTGACGGGAGGGCTAAGCCCCCGATGCGGGCTAAGTCCTCGACGGTGACTAAATCTCCGTCGGGCGCTAAATCTCCAACGGGGGAGGGGGGGGGCTGAGTCCCCGACGGGGAGCTAAGTAGCCGACGGGAGGGCTTAGTCCCCGACGCGGGCTAAGTCCTTTGGTCCCACGCGCTATCCCTAATCGCAATGACCAGATTGTTCATGACACCATTGTTAACTATTAAACATGCATTGACAAATGAGCAAAATTAGGCAAAACGAGACTTTTCAGAGAATTTTTGGTAGTGATCCTTCCATATTCCTTCCGATTGGTGCCCGGCCCGTTCTCATACTTCGTTTCAATGTTGTCTTTATGATGTTTTACTTAAAGTGAGAAGTATTCTAGAGTCTTCTGGGCCCGTGGATTGTTCTAGAGTCTTCTGGGCCCGTGGATTATTCTAGAGTCTTCTGAGCCCGTGGATTATTCTAGAGTCTTCTGGACCCGTGGATTATTCTAGAGTCTTCTGGGCCTGTGGATTATTCTACAGTCTTCTGGGCCCGTGGATTATTCTAGAGTCTTCTGGGCCCGTGGATTGTTCTAGAGTCTTCTGGGCCCGTGAATTATTCTAGAGTCTTCTGGGCCCGTGGATTATTCTAGAGCCTTCTGGGCCCGTGGATTATTCTAGAGTCTTCTGGGCCCGTGGATTATTCTAGAGTCTTCTGGGCCCGTGGATTATTCTAGAGCCTTCTGGGCCCGTGGATTATTCTAGAGTCTTCTGGGTCCGTGGATTATTCTAGAGTCTTCTGGGCCCGTGGATTATTTCAGAGTCTTCTGGGCCCGTGGATTATTCTAGAGTCTTCTGGGCCCGTGGATTATTTTAGAGTGTATTGGGCCTGTGGCAAATTTGGCGCTCGGGCCCCATATCGGGGTAATACCTCTCTATTTCTAAATTTCTAACTAGAAATCAAGAGGAGCACCCTCCTCCCCCCGCAATAAATATACAATTTTGTGCGGGAACCGTGGGGTCACCTTATTAACCGTTTTGTTGCATGCCAGATATGAAACAATTTTATTTCACTTTTGGAATGGTGGCGCCTTCATCCACGAGATCGTTTTTCTTTATGGAAGGTAAAATTGGGACGTTACTAACATAAAATTGAAACAATTTGGAAAAAGTATTTGAAATTTTGGTCAAATTTATAAACATTTTACCCGAAAATATGACCAAATTTCCTCAAAATTAAAGATTTTTTCCTGAAATGGAACAAAATTTCCCGAAAACGATTGTCAAATTGAAAGCAGATTTTGCAAAGTTATTTTTAAAATTTTGGTCAAACTTGTCTACAAAGTTTCCATAAATTGACAAATAATTTCCCTATATTCCCCAAAATGTTTAGGATTGAAGAAATTTCCCAAAATTGAGGACAATAGCCTAAAAATGAAGAAAATTACTCAATATTTAGGGAAAATGGCCCAAATTAAAGGAAATTTCCCGAAAATTGGGAAAAATGTCCCAAATATAAAGAACATTATCCAATAATTTGGAGAAATGGCCTAAACATGAAGGAAATTTCCCGAAAATTCCTAAAAATTAAACAAACTTTTTCTAGGATTGTCGGTGAATTCTAAGGAAACAGCCCGACATTTCCAGAAAATCCCGAAATGTAGGTGAAATTGAACGCAGATTTGGTAAGTTATTTTGGTCAAATTTGTCTACAATTTTTACGAAAATTAACAAATATTTTTCCAAAATCCTCTCAAACTGCCAAAAAGGTATACAAATTTCCCGAAAATTGAGGAAAATGTCCCAAATATTAAGAGAAATTTCCCAATAATTAGGAAAAATGGATCAAAATTAAAGGAAAATATGAACAAAATTATCCTTAAATTGTCGCTGAATTCTAAGAAAAGAGCCCAAAATTTTAACAAAATTGCACAAAAATGAACAAAACTTCCATTAAATTAACAAAAAATTCACCAAAATATTAAGAAAAGTGGCCAAAAATTCTCGAAAATAGAGCAAATTTTATAAAAAATGAACAGAACTTTTAAATTAAGTTTTTCCTCTTTAAAAAAAAAAATGGCCGAAAATTCTCGAAAATAGAGCTACGCTCATGCATACCAATATGAGTTCGAGTTAGTATACAAATATGAGTATACAAATATGAATGTGATGGCCTTTTTATTTTCGGAATTTATTCCTTTAAAATTTGCTCCACGGTCCATGTGGTGTCTTTGTCTGCATGTACGTATGGCTTGAGCTCTAATATATTAATTACGTTTTTTTCTTTTTTGATGGGTTCGAACTTGTTTGAAGACTCTTAGTTGTTAGAACCGACCGGAAGTTAAACAACTTTGCAAAACTTTAACTCCTTCTTTCATTGATCGTGTTTCGCAATAACAAAGTAGTCTACAATACCTTCTTCCATTTTTTTGGTTCTTTCTTTTTGAAGAGTTTTCTACAGTTCTTGATGTATTTCTATTTTTTCGTTTTATTAAAAAAAGAAACCCATGTAAAATGTGAGATAAAGGAAAATTTTCGGAAAATGCAGAAATTATGAGAATTATTTACGGAAATTATTTCTATGTATTATTAATCTCAGTTGTATGGTGAGTCATCATTGTTTACTTGTCAAAAATCTAACAAATCATATACTTTGCATTGTGTACAGACAACAAAGAACGTAAAATTGTATTTTGAATTGTAAAAGAGATGTTTGATGATATTTCTATATTAGAATGATATGAATTACGACCTGCAAGGCATGTCATCAAAAATACCAATTAGTCCTTAAAATGGACTAAAACTAAGTAATAAATCAACATCGTTGTGTATATGATATGTTTTACACAAAATTGCAGCGAGCCGAGAAAACTTTTGTTTAGAGAAGTTCTTATCGAAGAACGTTTTGCATTAAAAAATTGCCAAAGTGATCTTTACTTCAAAACCGCACAAACTAAGAAGATCTGAGGAAGTTTTTCGATGTGTTATGGTGGATTTTTTCGGAAAAAAGCCTCTGTGGCGAAACGATAGGAAAATTTCCTTGTTGTGATTCATACATACACGGGTAGATGTAAATATGAGCCATTGTGAATTGAATACTACAAGTGTGTGTGTCTGTACGTGTGAGTGGGTGTGGGTGTGTGTGATAATGGGTGGACCATTATGATGAATATATGATGAGACATTTTGAGGTGCACTACCTGGGAGTCACAAACGTTAAGTGGGAAGCTATTAGCCTCAGTGTCTGGCATTGCCAACCAATTATTGATTGTCTTGTCATGATTTGAGTCAATGTTTTGACCAGAAACTTTAAACGTATATTGCTAAATGCTTATAATCTTCATGTTAACACAAAAAACGGCCGGTAAAATCAAATGATGCATAAGAAGACTATACATTATATCAATTACACAAATGATAGCTTTGAATCGAACCCATCACCAGTGCTTTTAGTACTTTGATTTAATGGGCTGCTATTATCTGTTTTAAGTTCTGTGTAAGTGACTGTTCAGTCTTTGCTACTTTTGGTGTAAAATGTATCATAAAAGGGAATGAAATGTGATTGAAAATAGCTTTGTACAAAGAAAATTGCTTCAAGCAAATAAGCATGTTGATCAATTTCTTGGCTAGTTGTTCATGAGTAGATGTATGAGCAAATAGGCCTACAGCAAGAGAATTGTATCAAAATTTACATTTTGGTGAAAATTAGAGAAACTTTTACTTGTAACAGTGCCATCCATTTTTGGAAATCGTCTCTGCTTAGTAAATTAGCTTTCTTCGATATTTTTTGGTGTAGTACAGATCAATAGTGATCAAGTTATAATTTCTGTGCCCACTTCTTTATCTCGCCATATATGACATTTATATAAAGTCCAGATCTGGATTTCGTATCAGATTTATATAAAGTCCAGTTCTGGATTTCATATCAGATTGATATAAAGTCCAGATCTGGATTTTATGTCAGATTGATATAAAGTCCAGTTCTGGATTTCATATCAGATTGATATTAAGTCCAGTTCTGGATTTCATATTAGATTGATATAAAGTCTAGTTCTGGATTTCATATCAGATTGATATAAAGTGCAGATCTGGATTTCATATCAGATTCATATAAAGTCCAGTTCTGGATTTCATATCAGATTTATATAAAGTGCAGATCTGGATTTCATATCAGATTCATATAAAGTCGAGTTCTGGATTTCATATCAGATTGATATAAAGTCCAGTTCTGGATTTCATATCAGATTGATATAAAGTCCAGTTTGGATTTCATATCAGATTTTTATATAAAGTCCAGATCTGGATTTCATATCAGATTGATATAAAGTGGACATCTGGATTTCATATCAGATTTATATACAGCCCAGTTCTGGATTTCATATCAGATTGATATAAAGTCCAGTTCTGTATGTCATATCAGATTTATATCAAGTCCAGATCTGGATTTCATATCAGATTTACATAAAGTGCAGATCTGGATTTCATATCAGATTGATATAAGGTCCAGATCTGGATTTCATATCAGATTTATATAAAGTCCAGATCTGGATTTCATATCAGATTTATATAAAGTCCAGATCTGGGTTTCATATCAGATTTATGTAAAGTCCAGATCTGGGTTTCATATCAGATTTATGTAAAGTTCAGATCTGGATTTCATATCAGATTTATGTAAAGTCCAGTTCTGGATTTCATATTAGATTTATATAAGGTCCAGATCTGGATTTCATATCAGATTTATATAAAGTCCAGATGTGGGTTTCATATCAGATTTATACGAAGTGGAGATCTGGATTTCATATCAGATTTATATAAAGTCCAGTTCTGTATTTCATATCAGATTTATATCAAGTTTAGATCTGGATTTTATATCAGATTGATATAAAGTCCAGATCTGGATTTCATAAGAGATTTATATTTGGTCCAGATCTGAATTATATTCATTTAATTCCACTGCATCTTTGACAAAAGAGAATTAACAATATTTGGTACTTTTATAATATACAGACATAATAATAAGGAATGAGTAGCAACAATCTCTCTCTCTCTCTCCCTAGGTGCCTAATCTGGAACAGACATTGGCGATCATGGCCTTCCAGTCACTTCTCTTTAGAGCTAAATGCATAAACTTATTGTTACTTAGGCTGTTGTTGGTTGCCTAGTTGTTTAAGCTTTGGACATATTTAACTCGCTTCCTTCCTCTGCTTCTTTTGCCCTCAATTTTCCGACATACTGCAAGTTGTTCCAACCTACCCTCCCGATAAACATGCCCGAAAAATTCTATCTGTCTCCTTCTCAGGGCATTGAGTAGGGACCTGTCCATGCCTGAAGCTATCAGGAGATCATCATTTGTTTTCGTTTCTGTCCAAGATATTTTTAACATTCTCCTAATGAACCACATTTCCGTACTTTTAATCTTTTCTTGATGTCACTGGTTATCTGGTAATTGTCCATCATTCACAACCATAGAGAAGAGTAGACCATACATATGCCTTCAAGACACGGACATTCGTGTCCATTCCAATATTTCTATTCTTCAGAATTGGATTCATTTTTGTAAACATGTCTTTGGCAATTGCAATGCGTTTTCTAACTTCGTTAATGCACCAACTATCTGATGTTAGTGTGTAGCCCAAGTACTTAAACTGTTGTACTTATTTAATTATTTCTTCTTAACTGTGTATGCTACATAATGGGTTTATAGCTTTTTTTAAACCACCAAACATTGTGTTTTCTTTACATTTAGAGACAGTCTTCTCTTTTCACTTTCCTCTACAACTTTATCCAGAAGAGACTGCAGGTTTTCTTCTGACTCTGCTATAAGTACCGTGTCATCTGCATAGCGTAGGTTATACATTTTATAGCCCCAACTTTTAGCCCCTCAAGACTGTCGATGTTACGAATTATTGTTTCACTGTAAATGTTGAAAAGATCTGGTGACACCCCCCCCTTCACCCCCTTCACCCCCTCCCCGCCTGACTCCTTTTCGGATTATTTTAAATTTACTGTAATCTCCTTCAAGTCTTATTGCTGCTTCCTGGTCCCAGTATAGGTGTCTTATAACTCTAAGGTCTTTTCCGTCAATGTTCAAATTACTGAGCATTTCAAAGAGATCTTTATGTTTGACTTTGTCAAAGGCTTTGGAGTAATCAATAGAATATAAATATAAATCATTCTGTACTTCTTTGCACCTTTCGATGATCATTGATAGTGTAAATATTGCATTCCTAGTGCATTTGTCTCCAACAATTCAAATTGTGTTTCTGAAATTTCTGGCCGAATACTATTTCTCATCCTGGACATTAGAACACGAAGCAAGACCTTGGTGATATGGCTCATCAAGCTAATGGTCCTGTGTAGTTCGCATTCTGTTGCACCTGGTTTCTTGGGTAAGGTTATGAAGATAGATTTGCTCATATCTGGTGGTATCTCTCCTGTATCACATATCATATTTAAAAGCCTATATAGTTATAGTTTCAATGCCTAGATCATCAAGAGCCACAAAAACTTCAATTGGCATTTTGTCAGGTTCTGATGCTTTGCCATGTTTTATGTTACTGATGGCTCTTTGCACTTCCTTCTTTAGTTTTATTGGTGGGCCCTCCATGTTCTTTTTAATGGTAGGTTTTTCTCCTCTGTTATCATCAAAGATATCTTCGATATATTCTGACTATCGGTGTAGGATGTCCTAGTTGTCCATGAGGATGGTACCACCTTTAGATTTAATGCAACCTGTCTGTGTACAGGTACGTTTTCCTGTTAGTTCTCCGACTTTTTCATGCATGCATTTACTGTTTATGTTACGTGTATTCTCAATTTCTTTGCACTGTTGATTGATCCAGGTTTCTTTGACTTCATTGCATTTTTACTTAACTACTCTGTTTATTTCATAATATCTTTCATCATCATCCTTTGCTAACCGTCTTGTTTCCATTAAGTCCAGGACTTTTTGGGTCATCCACTTTTTGTGATCTTTATTTGCCTGTTTTGGAATCTGTTCACTCATTGCTTTTGTTACTGAATCTTTCATTTTTTGCCACATTTCATCAGCCTCAGAGAGGCTTTCCAGAACTTGGAATTTGTTCTTCACTGAAACTGAGAATCGCTCTTTTATGTCTGGATCAGTTTTTAACAGGTTGATCTGTAATTTAGTTTCCTTTTTAGGTTTCTTAAGGGATCTAAATTTTACTTTGATTTTACATTTGACAGGAATATGATCACTGTTACAATCAGCACCGGGCATTGACTTAGCTGTTTTGACCGAATTTCGAAACCGTTTTTGAATCAGTATGAAATCAATCTGATTTCTGACTCTGTCTCCTGGGCTATTCCATGTCCAACGTCTTCTTGGGTGGTTTTCGAATCAAGTGTTAGCAATTATGAAGTCATGTTCTCAACAATAGAACATAATAAACAAAAAAATGAAACAGCATGCTTTAATGACTGCAGCAGTGGAAGACTCTGAACCTGCCCTTCCCAAACATTACCAAACCCAGTTTTATACAAAATATTTTTAACACACAGTCCCCATTATAGCACTCCTTTTTTTAACAATACTCTTTGTTCTACATAACAATGAGTCTGATACCTGTATTTATCAAGAATAAGAAGTCTTAAGCAATAGGTTATTTGCTTTAGTATTGTTTGATTTTTGAAGGAAAAACGACCCAGCTCTAGAGCTACAATATTTATGGCATTTGGTGGTAAACCTAAAGCATATTTATGAAACGAATTGTGAACTCTTATTGTACCTTTATGAGGGAACGGAATAGGGGGGGTTCCATAACTCAGAACCATATGTTAAGATAGGCATTATCTTATGATCAAAAATTTGAAGGATACTGCTTACAGGTAAATCAATAGTTCCAGACAAAATTTTCTTAAAATTGAACAAAGCAACCTTATACTTTGAATTCTGTTGAAATTGGGATTTTGACCATACTCCTTTTGGCGTAAAATGTAATCCTAAGTAATTATAGTTATGTACAGTCTCAATTATTTTTCCTTTGAAATAGAAACGTTCACTTCTTGCAATGTGTACACCTTTTCAAAAACCATTACTTTCGTTTCATCTGAGTTTACAGTCAAATCATTCTCTTTACAATAATCTTGGAAAACATTCAGTAAACTTTGCAAGGAATAAACATTTTTGAAAAGATAACGAGGTCATCTGCATAAAGAAGACAACATATATTATTGTTATTTCTAAGAATTCCTCAGGTTTTTGTGGACTTCAATCGCTCTTCGATAAACGATAATGTTAAAATATTCCATATGTTTTTATGAGTCACGATCAACGATTAAACAGTTAAGTAAAGCATCAAGGAAAAAACTTACAACTTTGTCATATAGTAAGATGTTCCTGGTACATCCCATATCAAAATATAAATACATTATTGAATTATACTTTCATGCTTATTTTGATGCCAAAAAATGACGCACAGCCTCGGCGACCTATGATCCCAATTCTTATGGTTTTATGAGCATGCTGATCATTGCACAATCTGATGTAGGCCTTTATGCATGTCTATGAGCTCTTTTCGCGGAATCCCCAGGTTATCATTACGAACCACCATGATGAACAGATGAATCACCATTCGAAGAAGATAAATGCAGAGGCACTGCAGCAGAACGTTGAGGTTATTTGGTGACCATGTTTACGGGAAGAGCAAACCCAAATGGTGTGGGGTTCAGGGGCCTGCTTAAGGGCCTGTGGGGTTCCGGGGTAAAGCCCCGGTGGGGATCCAGGGGACGAAGCTACTGAAGCTCTGCGATTTTAGCATTTTGTAAGTACTTTATCTTGCATTTCTGACTGAGTTGGCAACATGATTACCATGGGGATAACTTCTTCTAAACTAGGTAGCCTTATCATTTTGAAAATCTTGTTAAATATCGTCGTCATATGGCCTATTCTCGGTAAAATTACACGATAACATAATTCTAAAAGGCAACTTATAGAGTATCAATTTCCTAATTCTATTGAGTACTGAATTATGACAGAGAGTGTGACGTCATTCGGCCTATATTTCATATAGGCCGAAGGCCAGGAGTTGAAACTCTTATACCTCAGTGCGTGATACTTTTTGGTTCGTCCTCTATCCATGTTGGTTCTAAAAGAGGGCAGCAGATATGTCGGCACATTGAAAATTGGAGTCAATACAAAATAGGAAAACTGCAAATTAAACCTAAAAAATAAAAATTGAAATTCTTTACTCCAAAAATTTATGATATTTATATTAGTTTTAATCCTAACTTGTCTTTCTAACCAAGATTAACGGTCATATTATTTGTAACAATCACACAAAAACAACGATTTCTTTTTACAGTACATGAGGACAAAAACACTTAAGCGCAGCGTTAGATTGTCACTGGCATGTATCGTAGTTACTGAGCTTAGGCCTAACTGATAAGTATATTTTAAGAAAAATACTACGCGAACAACTGTTCTGATGAGGGATAAATGATGAAAACTAGTAGATGTCTTGAACAATTTCGGTAAACTTAAAATAATGTGCTATCTTAATTGTGCCAGTTGTTGTTGAACAGTCTGAAGCTAACACCGTACGTAGGCTATTAGTTTAACCTTAACTGACCGACGTAAACGCTGACAAATATGGCCAATAACTTAAGTTTAGAATAAGTTGCTTATCAAATCTTTTTTTTATATTCAGACATGCGTGTAACGATAGATTGCTTTCAAAAACCGTCGCCGGGGTAATCATAGGTCATTGTGTTGCCTAGCCAAGCTACCGTAACGTTATGTAATTTAGGCCTACATTGTGTGAAACCATTTGCAATTTGGTAGCATAACGTTGGGGCCTATATATGTACATTATCATGGTATTGACTTGAGAAAGCGTTAAGCCTTCAAGTTCCTCACCAATTTGTTAATTACAATTTGTAACAACATACTCATTTCAAGTTTATAATATTACTTTTGATTTCTTTGCAATTTGTTGTTTACTGTTGCTGTTTTTGTTATTGAGGGATCATGTCCATTTCCCCACAAAATCAATAAAGATGGTTTCAAAATTATTTATGCATATTATAGCAGATTAGGGTGGGGTTAGTTATTAGTCACATACTCACTGTACACGCGCATTTACTATGGGGCATTTTTTTTTTTTTATATGTGTACACTAACAACATTTACTGGATTAGAATACATTGTACAGCAGGGCTTATGTGTATCAAAAACGTCAGCAGTAATTAACAAATAAATAAAACGTCAGATAATCAAAGACAAAAGAAAATATCAGTAAATGTCTGTCTTGATAAAAAGGTCATGCATGAAACGCAGCATTACAATTGTTAGCTAGGTTGGGCTGGCCATTAGACCAGTATATGCCTAGGTCTAACTAGTTTTATAGTTGGCATGTGCCTATCAACAAAACACCCATCAAATAAAGTCTAAACAGGCTGACCAACTGGCAGATCATTGGTGTGTATAAAACAAAGTAAAAGAAAGTTAACTGCCAACTTGTTTAGATAGGTAGAGATTTAGTAGATCAAATTGCTCAATTATTACTTTTATTTCTAGTTTAATAAACTGTAAGTTGTCAATTTCATTCACGTTTTCCTGTTCAACATCATTTACCAACAATTGCAGGCCCTAAATTCATAAAGTTTAGCTCCAAAATAATCATAAAACAATCCAGGAGTACATTATTTGTATTCTATGTATATTACTTATTAAAGTTACTTTCCATTTGTTTGCAAAAGTTTCTCAAGTTTTCATGTAGGAAGATAAAAAAAAAGCTCCACTTGAAAATTTTGCTGCATGCAATTTCTCTTCTCATTGATAGGCAATCATTTTATGTTGTATGATTGTTAAAAATCATTGACTGTACTACAGAGTAAGAATATTTTTTTCAATGTAAATTAATTTTGTACAAGATATTAGTGAGCTGAATACCTGTATATCATTTTGTAGTACACAATACCCTGTCCAAATGTTGTCTGACTACATTTACATGCATAATGATTTTTTTGGGCAGTGGAATATACTGTTATCAGGTTATGAGGGAATGAAATGGTAATTTTAGTGTACCATTTTTATACATAATAATTTGTCTGCCTAAGCAGAAAAACACAAACCCCAAGACTGAAAATTCAACATCAAAACCAGCAGACCAGGCGTTTATTTGCAGTAAACAAACATGAATAATTACACTTCAACATGTTTTTTACTAGGCTTAGTTTACTTGACTATAGGCCACACTTTACAACCATGAAGATCTATAGTTGTTAGGCTGCATAGCAAGAGCCTCAATTTGGTTGATCTCTGTTTCTTTCTTAAAAACTCGTATTGTGAAATAATAACATACTATGGTATATCTATACCTACATCAACATCACTTCACAAAGTCTGCTGATTTCAGCTAAAGCTGCAGTGATAAGTGGAGGACATATGGCAGTATGGGATGTCTCATAAAGAAACTGCCAGGAATGTTTGTAAGGTTGATTACCAGTTGTTAAAGTTAAATCTATACAGGTGATCATTGCAGAAAATAAAAAATGTGATGTCACAGCTTGTTACTTATTCTTTTGTAAATTGGTTACCTCCACAATGAAGTCCCAATTCCTCTGTCATAAATGTCCATGGCAATTTATAGGAATGTTTTTAGAAGTTAATGAAAGTAGAATATGTTTAATCTGTTTTAAACACCATTTCATGTAACCTGTACCAGTTGTTTAAGTCAATTGATGTATATTTCCTGTATTATTTACAAATTATACTGTGACCCCACACACAATTTAATTATTTAACTGTTTAATGTTTTCCCCCTAAACACCATAGGTTTGAGATGGGCATGGCAAATTACCAATTCATAGGGTTGAACCACATAAACTGATAATAAGAGTTAATAGATTTTCCAGACAAATTGAACCCAACTGTAACAATGATTGCATGTGTCATAGAGCTAGTGTGTAGCCTGAGTTATTTGCCTTCACCTTATGTTTGGCATATCTTGTTATGTTATGTTATGTTATAAATAATATTCCCTTCACATATATCCAAATATGGGTAATTATTTCATTTCCAATATCCATTAAATATTTGCCAATTTTTGTTTAAATTCAAGCAGTATACACAACAAATCACCAGGCGAATTAAGTTAGGTTTGGGCAGCTAATCTGAAGCAAGTCATAGCCTAATTTCTTGTTAATGTTAGTCAAGTTTTACTTGCATAAAGTCTTGCAAGAATCTACCTTTTAGTTATATCCCACAATACATTTTTTGACATGACTGGTGGCGTTTGTGAGGCCGCAGATCAGTAAACAACAGCAATCCTACAATGTGAGCTTACAGAAACGGTTTAAAGTGAAAGAAATTACGGCCGAACGATGGTAAATGGTTCCATAACTAGCAAAAATGTAGCCTTTTTGTACGCCTAATGGCTAGGTCTGAATTTGAATAGGTTAAGTTGGTAACTTGAATTCTTCAGGCTTTTTCATATTACCCGATAATCCCAAGCTAAAACCAGGCTTCACCAACTAGGCCTAGATCCACCTTAGTTAATATTACATTGTAAATCTCTAGGACCACAGATGTCTGACTGGGTACGCATTTGGCTAACCGTTATAAAAAAAATTAAAAAAACCGACAGCAATTACCACGGAACGGGGGTGTACAGGTGGCTAGTGCCGGCTCATCGCTAATGTTAAATAGGCCTACAATGGCCGACCTTCACCAACTAGACTAAGGCCTAGGCGTAATGCATAACGGCTTCGATAAGGTTAGGAAGTAATTTCTTTAAAATGTTTTAATTTTTAAATCTGTCATGTTCAGACGTAAAACAATGAGTAATAAAAGCATTGGTATCGTACTGTACCGTACCTGTATCGCGAAAAGTACCTGCACTGCATTGTGTATGCACGGTGTCTTTTTTTGTCAAAGTTGTTATATTGATAGTGAGATAACATCTCCCTCTGTATGCACTACATGCTACGCACTACATGCAATACAGATTTTTAGTTATGTAGCTTAACTTTTGCAAG
The DNA here is from genome assembly GCA_020152595.1 of Chiridota heheva. NCBI lineage: Eukaryota > Metazoa > Echinodermata > Holothuroidea > Apodida > Chiridotidae > Chiridota > Chiridota heheva. The sequence goes on along the minus strand of JAIGNY010001363.1, from coordinate 828,461 downwards.
TTAAAATGAATGAGGTAAAAAAGTACAAATTTCTGAAAATGTTCGCAAAACAGGAGTGCGTTGCAAATATCATGCGACGCGCCTATGATGAGTCAATGTAGCGGTTTCCATCGTTATATGCATAGGATGATGTCTGACAGAGTATTCGCAGTCATGTAATGGCTATAGCGTATACTACGGTCAGATGTTTATCTGACTATTATAACCCAACAAATATTTGTTTATTGGACTAAAAGTGCACAAAAATTAACGATAAACTTAAATCGGTGGTAAACTTTTTTTAAATCAAACATTTGCGTAGAATACTGAATTTACACATTTTTTTAGTATGCTTGACTCTCTACTGCTCTCACTTGGAACCACATGGGTGGGTGACTTAAAAAAGTATCTCGATTTCGTAATACTGTAGGTATAGGAGTTTCGTCTCTCGGCCTTTGACGTCACGCTCTCTGATTATGATCAGATGATCTACCAACCGTTTAATTCTTTAAACGCGTGCGCCACAGCAATAGTATACATCATAGCGAAATAACACCGCGTACCGAGGCAATATTGAATTAAGTTTTGCGTGAAATGTTAATCGCAGACTCTTACGAAAACGAAGAGTGTTCGTTAGTTATACATTAGAATATTACAGTGAAATACTGAATAGGCCTAATCTCTTAACTTACCGCTTCGTTCTCCTGGGTATTGAGATTGAGGCTTCTCTTAGCAAATTCTTCAATCTCTTCTCCCCAGCTGTTCCACCTAAAACTGTTTCTCTCCTTTTCTGCCACTCTTTTTCATGTAGTCTTAGGTCTTCATTTCTCTCTCCCACCTTCTAGTTTCCAGGTGATGGGTATTCTGGCATAGGTTTCTTCATCCTTTCTTAATACATGACCCAACCATCTCCAGCTTCTCTTGAATATCTCCTTGTTAATCTCAACTGTGCCTGTTCTTTCATATAGTTCTTCATTGGTGACTTTCACTGGCCATCTAATTTTTAAATAATTCTAAGGCATCTCCTTTAGAACACATCTAGTTTCTTCTCGTCAGCTTTTGTCAGCTTACAGGTTTCACATCCATAGAGGAGTACAGAGATTACATTTGATTGAAATATTTTCAGTTGAGTTTTTATCCGGTAGATGTTTATTTTCCAAATCTTGTCAAGTTGTCTGAAAGTTGCCTGTGCCAGTCCAATTCTGCATTTTGTCTTCATCAGTGCCTCCTTCTTTGGACAGTGTTGCACCGAGATAGACAAAGCTACCAACATCTTCAAGCTCTACATTTGCAACTTTAATTATTCTATCAGTTTTGTTGTTAATGCGCATGATCTTTGTCTTTTTTCCTTTCACTGATCTTCAAACCAACCGTTTTACCTGTAACATGTCTAATATCACATGAATAATTATTGCATAGCCTTGGTCAGACCATTGTTAGACGATTTTTCCCCCGACCATGGTCGGGGTGATCGGGGAGGTTCCGTCGCCTATGTAATAATTTCATAATTAGTCTTAAAAATTCTATGGACAAGTGGCAAGAACAAGAGCATAATTGGAAGGAAATATTATAAACCATGGGCGGGATTTGCTTACTGAAGTGTGTGTGAGTGTGTGTGTGGGAAAAAAAAGGGGGGGGGGGATAAAGTCAAAAGTGGGTACGGGTAATCTCAGAATCGCGCTAAATTGAACAAATCACCATACAACATTTACCATTTCGGAAAAAAAGTGGGGCGGCAATATCTTATAAACGATGAAAATAACAAAACGTCTATACTATACCTGTAAATAGACAGACACAGGCACCTGTCTCAACTGCTCAAGCGCTTAAGCTAAATCAGCCTTTAATCAAAGACTAATCTCGAGAAAGTGTGTTTATATATGTGTATTTAATGCACGGGGCAAAGTACACGATTGGAATAGCCCGACTTTAGGGGGCCACTCGCAAATACATTTGAACAGTGCATTAAATACAAATACACATATACACACAATGCCAAAATTTTCATCTTTTTATACAATTTTCGTATTAGATTGTTTAAAATGCATACAAAGCAACTAAAAGAATGAAAAAAAAAGAAAAACCTACATATATTTTATCTCTTTTTTAATAAAATTACCTGTTTTTAAAATGGAATAAACTATTTAACCATGGTCGAGCATTAACGGGATTTGCACGGGTCATACAAATGGAAATACTCCATAGAATTGTTTATAAATAAGTTACTACTGATGCAAAATTAGTATGAATTAGATGAATGAATGGGAACACAAAACAAAAATTCTTTACGTAATACTTGAAATTTCTTTCGTAATAAATAGTGAATATGGTTAAAATGTATTTACAGGTGGAGATATAAAACGTATTTACAGGTGGAGGTATCTTCCAGGTAGAGGTATATGTCAAATTCCTCTGCATTCTTCGTCAGAAACGACACGCAGCTCTGCTTCAAAGAATTTTGAGCAAGGATTGAAATGCAACGTTTGCATAAGATGAGGTCTGTTCTGTCATACATATCATATTTGCATAAACATTTGCATATCAAAACTAGCAAATTGTAAATTGCGCTCAATCTGTCCTACTTTGCTGTCAGAATACTTTTTAACGTTAATTTGGTTTTTGATAGCTTTAAAACATTTCAATTATTGTTGTGACGTACATCCTTTTTTTTGTTGAAAATGTGTGTTTTTTTTTGCAAGGATTCTTTACTGGTGCTGGTGCTACGAGTCAATTGATGTCAAAAATGGTATCAGTAAAACATTGAAACCCTAAAGCAGAAACAGCACCACTTTATTTCGAAGGGGAAGGTGGAGGAAAGGGTGGGAGTATGTGAGAGACAAATTTTCCATTGTTCTATTTCAATCAGAAAACAACAGAACAGTGACGAGCAAATTTATAAAAGTACCTCAAGACAGTGAAATATTCCTGCAAATCATATGTAAATTGGTCCACCAGTACCACAATTTTCGAAAAAGGTGATGGGCAAAATGAAGTTTGTACATGTGCATTAAAGGCCTGCTTTGAAATCATGACAACGGATATTGTTCCGTGCGATAATCATTTTCAGAAACAGACAAAAGACTTAATCGATGCAATATGAAGGTATACGATCACATTTTTGTTTTTATTTAACAAAGCATGTCGCTTTATACGTTCTAACTATGAACAAATGCCCACCATGCATGTTATGTCCGTCTTTCCCTTGGAAATATCCATCCCTTTTGATTTTACGTGAGAAAAACAAAATGTTTAAAATAATGATACCTTCTTACGATATTTCTAAATAAAGACTGCATGATTACACAATTACAAGAATTCTGGCCAGTCTGCCAACATATAGCCTAACACGGGAGTATCATACCCCCATGCGTACGCATTTACTGACATTCCAAAAAGGTCTTTGCGCTTCGTAGCACCAATTTGTATAAGCGCACCCAGTATGAAATCATTTTATGGCAGATTCAGATTGGAAAAAGCTGGTCAGAGGTCAGTTTTAAATTTATCTTGCGTTATGCTTTAGATAGCTTCAAACCATAGCTTTAAGCCTTGGGGTTTCGACTGAGATCTGGGTCAAGTTCAAAGCTCATTAAAGATTAATGTTCAGCAGTTCAGGCGGAGTGCTTATATGCCTATTTAATGCACGGGCAAATGACTTTGGCCCGAGTAAAATGATCCAACTTTAGGAGGGTCATTCGCGAGTGTAAAGTCTTTCGAACCGTGCATTAAGTACGCATATAAATACGATACCAAAAACATTAATCTTTTTAATACAATTTCCGTGTTAGATTCTTTAAAATGCATAAAAAAAAGCTAGAATGAAAAACGAGAAAAAAATACTACATTTTTTCGTTTTGTTCAAAAATTCAACTGTTGTAAAAATGGATTAAACTAAATACTGAAGGTCGTGCATTACAGGAATTTAATGCACGGATCATGACAATGCAAAAACTCCATAGAAAGTTTATAAATGCCTGAATAATTTAGAAAAAGACTTGGGAGGTTGAATCCTTCTAATTGATGAAGTCCTCGATTGATCGATGTGCTTTTAGTTCCGGTCCTCAATAGTATAGTAACAAAACAATGGCAACACACATATGGCAATATGTAATGGTCATTACAACTTTTTTCAGAAGTTTAAAATCTTCGATCTTAATTTGGTGGAAAAACAGACCAAAACTGGCTGTAAACCTCAAAGAATTGAGTATATCGAGAGACTTATGTATTTTTCTATATCCTCATTCCTCATTTCCTAGCAAGAATGATTGTGTCCTAAAAGTTATTATGGATCAAAGAAATGTACAATATTGATTGCATGCTATAAATGATAAATTCGCTTCATAATAATTTATGCTGGTCCTATATATTTTTATGGAACGCCAATTGGGCATTCATTAATCGTATCGGACTTTATCGGACTTAAGTTCATCGGATCGTACTTTATTCAATCGCATTGGTATTTACTCAATCGCACGTTCGTCCATCGCATCGCACGTTTGCTCCGCGTTAAACGGAGATTCGATGCGATGTACAAAAGTGTGATGCGATGAGCAAAAGTGCGATGCAATGAGCAAAAGTGCGATGCAATGGACGAAATTGCGATTGAATAAAGTCCGATGCGATGGACAAAAGTTCGATGCGATCGACTGTGCTCCAAGGCGATTGACTAATTGCACAATTGGCGTTCCATATTTTGCATCCATTATTGACTCGAAATGAATCGTTTATACCCTCCCACCTTCAAAGAGTACAAACTGATATTGAATTTCGCGAATTCGGATTTAATCTTCAGCAGATGTACTCAATAAAGATTAATTCTACGTGTTTTGTTATTCTTAATGGAAGAAAAGCGGGTAAAGAAATAAAACATACGAGGCGATTATTATTCCTTTCATAAAATATATTAACCGCTGGTTTTAAAAGTGCTGATTCAGAAACATTTGATTTCAATTCTGAAGACAGTAGCAGCAAGTTTTTTTAGTGAAATTTTTGTATGGGATAGCTAGCTGGTCAACTGAAGATGAATGCATTTTTTCTCGTGCTATGTTTTCTTGCCGCTGACGTAAGTGGGACATTATATTTATCATGCTCAGTAGCAAGGTTAGACTTGTTCCACCGGGGCCAAATTGTCTAAATAATTGCCGTTGGAAATTTTACAATTTTCTGACTCATGAAGTAAAATCGCCCAATTTCTTGGCCACAAACTTTAAAAAGCAAAAACAAACAAATAATTCGTTCGCCATTTGAACCAATTTTGTTTAAAATTATAGATACTTTTGTTATCACGTTTCGGATTTTCCCAAACATTTCCAAGCCATGAGAAAGTAATTGACTGAATAAGGTATGAGTCACCCCCTTCCGTATCCTCACCATTAACTGACCCATCTTTGCTTTACCTTAGGTGTATTCAGCGACTTTACCCGCGGAGGTATCAAGAAAGCATGGTAAGTGAAATTAGTCTCATTTTGATGATATTTGTACATTTATGGAAAATTTTAATAATTTTTGTCTTGTCATGTTCCTTTTCCTTTTTTTTCATGCATTTTAATGTTGAGATGTGTTCACCCGGCGAATATATTTTTCACTAAAACTATGCACCAGGCCATAAGCCATGAATCTGCAAGAGGAGGGGATAGTGGGGGGGGGGGGGGTCGTGTTTCGTATAAAAGGCACTTTATTGGACGGTACTCAAAAATGGAAGAAGGCAGTACATTTGGGTGCGGTTGTTGAGATGCTTCTGCAATATCAATGGTCGACCATTACTGCTGGCAAAAAATGTAATGATACAAACATTAGGAAAATTAATACCTTTGCATAGGCCTATACATAGTCGCAGGATTTCCACCTAATTGCGAAGGTCAGTGCCTTCCTTACGTAAAATTAAACGGAAAATATGTATAACATATCTGACAAGGGCATATAGATAATCTCCCAAAGTATCCCTTTGAAGAATTATATTTAATTTTGAAAATATTTTTTTATTTCCGCAACATAACATGTGACAAATATTATAATGTATATGAAAAAACATAATACAAAGAGGTAGATGATTAAATACAGAGCAGCATATATCATTAAATGGATACGCATGATTAATTTCATGTACAATTATTTACATGATAACAAATATGCGGAGAAGACCAGGAGGAAGCACTGCTTATTTGAATTCCAGGCCACCCAATAGAGAAAATCAACACTTAATTACTTCATCCCACCCACACCACCACGCCAATGATAGAGATGATACAAAGAGGTCAATAATTATTTGATTATATCTTTTAAAAGCTGATTTAAAGGAATTTTAGGATCGCTGGGTACGTAAACACACATCTAAAGAATTCTAATACTTGGCCACTTTTATGTAATATTTTTTGGTACAAAGAAGAATTATATGTATTTTGATAAAAGTTATGTAACGTATATAATATAATGATGAACATCGCCAACCTTTGTAAAAAAAAAGAATAGAAATTGGATGGAAGTAGATAATAATTATACATAGAAATACCAAGTTGATAGTTGTGTTAATCAAATATGTTAAGAATACGGTTCTCTATAAAGAATAGGTCTAGTGTGTTTACGGTATGTTACATTGTTGATAAATCTTACAGCACATTTCTGAAGAATCAATAGACGATTAACAATAGATGGATAGGTATTAGCCCAGACAATAGAACAATAAGTTATGTACGGTAAAATTAGAGTATTATATAATGAGAGGAGAATTTTATTAGATAAAAGACCGTTAAATTGATATGAAATACTAATGGTTTTGGAAACAGTATTGGCTACTTTCTGAAGATGGGGTTTCCAGCTTATATTGTCACCAATTATTACACCATGGAATTTAGTAGAATGGACATAAGCGGTTTTATCATTGTCGATGAATGAATCAATATTGGGTAGTCTTTTGATGGGGGTGAAAGATAATATAATTAGTCTTACTTGTATTAATGGATAACTTATTTGTTTGAAACCATTTATATATTTTATTAAGTTCGGTATTTATTACAGTTGCAGCAGTATAAGAGTCTCTATGTATATAAAACAAATCAGTATCATCAGAAAAAGAATGTAAGACATGATTTAAAGCATTACTAATATCAATGATATAGATAGGAAATAAAATGGGACATAAAATTGAACCCTGGGGAACACCACATGAAATATTTTGATAATTTGATTTACACGAACCCAGTGAAACAAACTGTTGCCTATTTGTAAGACACGAGGAGAAGCAATTAAATGATGTACCCCTAATCCCATAATGATGAAATTTGTGGAGAAGAATTTGATGATTAACAGTATCAAAGGCCTTTGATAAGTTAAGAAAAACACCAATGCCATATTCATTTCTATCTAAAGCACCACTTATTTTATCAACTCGGTCAATAACTGCCATATATGTGGAATAAGTGGAACGAAAACTATATTGACTAATTGACCTTGAAATGAAAAATCATTCCCAAGCAAAAAATGATATACACGATTATAAACAAGACGCTCCAAAAGTTTTCTTTTAAATAAAGGGAGAATTGAAATAGGTCTTTAAATCTTAAGACTTGGAGAACAACCGAATTTAAGAAATAGAAGAATTTTGGCAATTTTTAAATTATCCGGCACAACTCCTGATGATAGAGACAAATTAAAAACAACAAGTGGTTCTAATATACCATTCATTATTTTCTTCACAATATTAACATAAATATTACCGAAACCAGACTTTTATTACATTTAAATTGACTAACAATGGAATATTTTTTATCACTACTAGTAGGAATCATAAAAAGACTTGAGAAACGGATTATTTAAGAAATCATTCAAATTAGCGTTCGTATGAGGGATAAAGAAGCCAAATCACTACCGATATTTACAAAATAGTTATTCAATATATTTTCAGTACTATTAAGATCACTTGCTGCTTCATTGTTAAATATTCAGTGGAAAAATTATTGGTCTTATGTTTATGTTTATTAGCTTCATTAATTGTTTTCCATGTATCTTTTATACTAACTATGGTGGACTGAAATTTAGCATCAAAATAGTTTTTCTTTGCCATTCGAATAACTTGGGTAAGCTCATTTGTCTAGTTTACGTAGAAGAGTCGTTGTCTTAAAACGAAGGATTTTATTATATAATTGATTTTCTTATAAATTGATCTAAGAATTGCATTTGTTATCCATGGGGTTGTATGTGCCCCTTTTGAGAAAGTCCTGGCTATAGGCCTTGCCCCTGGTCCCGCATGCTCAATTGATCGCATTAGCACCTTCGACATAGTTGTCAACATCCATTGCATGTTTCATGCGTTTCATACTCGAGAATGGTTATGATATATTATGGGAAATATTACATGAAGACATTGAAAGAAGTTAAAAAGGATAATTGAGGAAGATCAAGTATAATGTCCCTACGATGAAGTACGGCCCATATCAACATTTGTAAAACACCTGCATCTTCATTAACATGGCAGCGGGACATACTTCGAAGCTATATCTATTTTGCATAACGTTATAACAAAATAAATTTATTTGGAAAGAAAGAAAAAATTCTGCGTGTTGTGTGGTTATTCCAGAATGTATACAGTATATGCATGCCTGCAACAATTTTAGTGACGTTCAACAATAGTTGATAAAATTAACCGTGTTACAGGATAGTTACTATGGCGATTTACAATTAAACTTCTTCATAAAAAAAAAAGAAAAGTAAACTGATAAAAACATAACGAAATGAACCATAAAAACTCATTTAGCTCAATACTGATATTCAGGGATCCCTAATTTCTGTCCCAGACTGCTTATGTTAACAGGTCATTAACTAAAGCGTATACGAAAATCTGACTTCAGACTCATCAATGTCCCAACAGGAAAAAGCCAAGGAGGTTTTGACTCATTTCACTTAAACCATTCTAAATTTTGTAATGTACCATTTTGATTTCAATCTGGGGTAAAGTTGGCCAAATCTAGTATTCTACATTACTTCGCCTTCTGTACAGTCGTATTGCAAACATTTAAACAAACGGCTGCATGACGTCTGTAATCTTTACATGTGTGTAGCCAATGAGTTGGAATGGTCTCATATTACCCCTCTCTCCTCCTTCCGGAAAAGAAAATTATGATAAAAATGCCCATTAAATATGCTAAAAAGGCTGGAAAAGGTGTAGATTTTGAGGATATTACCTGTAGGACTTCTTGTGTATTTCAGAGGCATTATTTTCAAAGCTGAAAGATTATCGATTAGTTCGGCCGTATAGATCAACCGCAGATGGAAAGTTTTTGACCTATGACCTTTCTACAAACAAACAGTCCGAATTTCAATGGGTTCATGACGAGTTCAGAAGCAAACGAAGTAATGAATTGGGCGGAGCCTTAAATGCAGATGAGTTCGAACCTGACACGCCTACGGAAGAGGAAGGTCACTATTATTTCGTAGTAGATGTATTTGGAAACCGAATCAAGTTAAACCTGACAAAAAATGGCTATCTTTTTGCACCTTCGTTTGGAATCGATTGGTTTGAGGAGAATGGGCAGGTGATTGAAGAGAGCCCACCCATGGATTGTTTTTATGAAGGATCGGTTAATGAGGGTTTGGGCTCCGTAGCGGCAATCAGCACTTGTGATGGTTTGGTAAGTTGACAAGAAAATATGCTACTTTAAAGTATCCATAGTTTTTATTTGTAATTTCACCACTTTCTGACCAGGTGCAGTGGAACTGAGGACAGTCCTGGAGTAGTGGTGTCGCTAAAGGGAAGGAAAGGGATTAAGGAACAGCTGTGCCTCCAGATGGCGAAACAAATTCCGGGCATAACAGATTTAAGATTCGTTTTGTAAGGGAAGGGGTTTTGTAAGAAGGTGTGTGGGGGTAAGCATAAGCGGGAGGACAATAAATACTCGTGGCACCCTTTCCCTGATGTAACGCCACCACGATCCCGGTGTCAATAATGATACTGTGCTATTGTAGATAGCGTTCATATTTCCTCTTATATCAGTCCGGTAGCCTTCAATATTCTCGTGTGTTATAAATTTTTCTATTATTAGGCATGCTTCCTGACTATATATTAGACTAAAGAACAGATGAAAGTATGTATGAGGTTTATATTTGATACTGTACTTTATTTAATGGATGTTGAGGAAGGACGGGCTTAAAAACCTCAAGGGAGCTATACTAGAAAAGCACTCACTTTTCAGTGGGGGTCAGGGGGAAACTTGCCTCCACCCTCCTGGCGAAATTCCGTAAGTAAAATATTAGTAGCGGGATATACCAGTATACAATATGCTATAAGTTTGAAAATTAGTAACTGTAAAAAGTAAATATATAAGGTTAACATCGTCCGATTTTCTTAAATTTTCAAAAAATGTTCTTCATATTCTTCGTTTTAGGGCAATTTTCTTCGATTTTGGGAACATTCCTTCAATTTCTATCATTTTCGGGTATTTTTTCTTCGATTTTCGAAACCTTCTCTTATTTTTCGAGAAATGTTGCTAGATTTCATCAAAGTCTCTAGTCATGCTAATTTTCAATAATTTTACTAAAATTTCCAATAATTTTACCAAATTTCAAAATAATTTTACTAAAACTTCAAATAGTTTTACAAAAATTTCCAACAATTTTATCAAAAGTTTTAACAAATTTTCCAAAATTTCTAACAATTGTACCAAAATTTACAATTATTTTGCAAAAATTACTATTTTACCTCCCAATCGAAGCAAACGCATGCACGGGAAGGTGAAATATTTTCCAGATTCTTTTCTCTCCCCAGTTTCCTTCACCTCTGGATACAGCAATTTGTTGATAATTAACATTTGCAGCCCCCTCCCCCCATTCCACACCCTCCCCCTCTCTCCTAGCTGAAAGCTGAATACACCGCTGTCACTATTCTTACTATTAATAAGTGTGAATGGAAAAAGAGAAAATCTATCCCTACTGAACCATAAATCTTTGTAGCAAGCAATTAGAGGCATAGGTATCCTAACCCTCCTCGGAGATCCAATCCCCTACCCCCTTCCCCACCCTCCTCCATCCTAAAAATTAAAACCCTTTAACACAATCACAATACAAACAAAGCAATAATATTGGATAAAGGATGTCTTAAGAGGCTTCCTGAATTGAATAACTATTTTTAATGGTTTTTCCTTTCATTCATTGCAAATAATTGACTAAGTCAAACTCTTCAAAATTTGTTGACGGATAATTCATAACTAGATATGTTAGGCTATTTTTTCTTAAATGTTGAGCCTGTTCTACGCTTAGTTATTTATCACCAATAGGATCCATAAAACATAGATTTATGATTTGGCTAGAAAAGCAATGTAGCATCCCATGATACATCTTTCCTCGTATACTAAGGCATGAAACTTTAAAAAACTTGATTGTTTCGAACAATTTTACAAATTTGACAGAACTGATTGTTTTTCAATCTCAGAGTGGCGTGATCATGTCAGGAGATGAAGAGTTTGTGATCGAACCGGTGGAAACGTCCCATGATGCAATAGTAGATGACTTCACTTACAAAGGGACCCACGTTATTTACAAAACTCAAGATAATGCTGAATTTAATAACCCACTACTTCATGACACTATACAATGTAAGTTTAAGGAGCTGTCGGCCGATAAGTGATGGCGTATTTTTCTTGGGTCTCAAGAATATTCCAACACATTTCCATGCATGTGATACTACTGAAACCCTGTGATACGAGTGTTCAAATTAATCATAAATACTTCTTATGAATATTTAAGTGTTTTTTTTCAGCGACACGATTAGATCTGTGTTATTTCAAAATTTAGACTTGGCAAAAATAACGCCTTTACTTTTCGTCAGAGAGCTCCATTAATTTAGGCCCATTTGAAATTTCTCCATATTTTATTTTGTAATTTCGTAATTTGTTTTCTCATGAAAATATTGTAGCTCGCAATAATTGTTTTCTTGATTTGAAAGCCTTTAGTGACGTTGCATACATTCGTATTTGAGGGGGCGGGCGGGTACTGACATGGGGCTTAGCCATGTTAAAATCAATAAGATAAACATGTTTTATAAATGCAGTTGGAATATGCTGATATATATTTTGCGGGAATGGGTGGGAGCGGAAAAATCATTCACGGGAGGATGAATTGTCATTTCCCCTTGGTCAATTGTGAGACCTTTGTCGTTAAGTTGCGTAAATTGATCATTTCCATGTTCAATAAGGTTTTTAAATAACACTCATGTCACAATAGCTAATATAACGAATAAACGGGTGCGCTTCGTTTAGCTACGCGTACCACTTTCACCGCATTATCTTTGAAAATTTCATCATGACGCCTATCTGGTCTTCATTTTCCCCAAGTGATATCCGAGCAGACGCCTCATGATGACAACGATGATGTATTATGGGAAGACGATGATGCACCTCAAGCCGGCATTACGTCACGTAGGCAACGAAGGTCAATTTCTGACAGAACTCATTACGTGGAAATGATGATCGCTGCTGACCATAGTATGTACGAGTTCCACGGAAAAACTTTACCAACCTACATTGGTACCATGATGAACATCGTAAGTCTCATCTTTGCTCCATCTCATGCAACCATATTCAGTCCCACTTTTGAAAGGAACTTGTGAGCAAATTTCTGGAAAATTATTGCATTGGTAGAAAAAATGGGACAAAAGTACCCCTGGCATTGGTAGAAAATGGGATAAAAGTGCTACTTCAATGTACATTTTCCTGCTAAATCATATGAAGATTGCTACTGAACACTAATTGAATTTCATATTTCTCGTTAGGTCGGCGTGATTTGGGAGCTCCGGACCCAATATTACCTCTTTTTTGCTTTAGTTTCTACATTCACTCTCTATATGGATACGATTCCCTACCATCTTTCCCCTTATCCTCATTGTTGACAATACAAATTTATCGGCCCATTTCCTTGTAGGCTACTTCTCGTAAGTAGGCCTAATTGACAACAGCAGTGATAGAATTAAGCGAATCGTGATTGGTTTAGATCTTGAAAAAACCCTGAAAGAGGTTTGACGTCACCAGAAACTGTGTGGGTCCTAGTTCAGCACAGTAAATAGCCAGAGAGAGAATAACGATTATTTCTTGGATTAATATCATTCATGGTCAATATGACAATGTGGGTATTTGTAGCACGTCACTTAGACTCTAACAAAAACGTTTGTAATTTATTCTGGACCTTTGAAGGAATGATGATAATATAAAGTACCGTTTTCAGCCTTGAGGTAGGGACCTTATGAGGTGGGTGGGTGAGAGGGAAGGGGGGGAAATAAAAACAAAATGTTCTAATAAGTAAAACGTGCACATACATTGGCATGCACCGTTTATATGGCACCGTTTAGGAAATTGCATGAAATCAGTGTTTTAAATCTAGAGACAAAGAAAATTTCCCGAAAAGGCCGAAAATAAAGGAAACTTCCGCAGATTAAAGCAAGTTTCCCAAAAATCTTTCTAATTATTGAAGAAAATATCCCCAAAATAAAAAAAATCTCACGAAATTTGAAAAATATTCACAAAAGTTGTAAAAACGTCTGCAGAATGAAAGAAATTTTCCAAAAGTTGAAGAAAATTTCTTAAATATTGAAGAAAATATCCCCAAAATGAAGGAAATTTCACAAAAACGAATAAGAATTTTCCTGAAAATAAAGGAAATTTTTCCAAAATTGAATAAAATTTCCCAAATTTTGAAGAAATTTTTTCTAAATATTGAAGAAGATATCCCCAAAATGAAGGAAAAGTCACGAAAATTTAAGAAAAATTCCCGAAAATGCCGAAAATTGACGGAAATTTCATCGAAAATTGAAAAAAACTTACCTAAAATTGAAGGAAATTTCCGGAAAATGAAAGAAATTTCCCGAAAATTTTAAAGGATTTCCAGAAATTGAAGGAGATATTTTGGAAATTGAAGAAGATTTCCCGAAGGAAGAAAAAAAAAGGGAGGGAAAGTGGGAGGGGAGGGAGGGGGCAAAGTGGTACTTGCTAAAAATTGTCTTAACTCTATAAGCATGATATGGGAATGAAGGCCGCGAAGAACCGGTGGGTACCCAAAAGTTTCCGGGAAGCTCGGGCCCACGTTTTTTTTTGTGGTTTTAATAGCAGAAAAGGGCTTTTAAATGTGTCACATTTGCTATGAAGCGAAGCTGCAGGTAGGAGCGCTAGGGATTGTAGAAAATTGCTTAATCCAGAAATCACGTCCTGGTAGGCGTTTTTTGGCTTGATTTTGGTAGCAGAAGATTGCTTAAAATCGTGTCAATTCCACACTAAAATTAGTTAAAAGAAATATATAATTTGGAACGAATGTTCAAACATAGAATCCCATTGACTACAATATGTGCTCTTAGTTTGAGTCTAGGTTTTCATGTTTTTGATGTAAGAATGAAGCTTTAAAAAAAAGCAGTTACAGCGTTGAAAATAAAAAGTTTATAAGAATATATTCTCAAGACAATTTTTGCGCCCCTGTGAGCATTCGGCGCCCTCTCAAAAAGCTTATACCAGCTGTATTTAATCAGATTGCTGCCCTTCATCGTAGGGGCAGATATTAAATTTTGATGACGCGCTATCGCCACGCATCTTCTATTGTACAGGCGCGAAATCCAGGGGCCCACTCGAGTGCCAATGGTTGCGTTCAAGGTGAAGTCCCTGGAATTTTGGTATATTCTGTGGAAAATTTATGCGCTTTTGGACGACAAAAATGAATGTTACGTGCAAATAGTATATAAGAAAAAGTTATTGATCAACACATAAATTTTCTCAGGGCCTAAAAGATATATTTTTAGGACGGATTTGGTCCCCTTCGAGCACTCGGCGCCCTCTCAGAAGGCTTCGCTGGGGGAGGGGGGGGGGCAGTTGTCCACCTGGCCCCCTGCCACAACGCCACTGGGGGAGGCAAAACCATATTCGTTTCCTCCAACAACGCGTAACACGTTGGAATGACATCTATACGTCTTTGTATAACACACTGTTATATTTTCACCGCTTGGTGACATTTTTGTGTTTTGATGTTGAAAATGTTTTGGTTCCAGTGTGTACTTTGATTTTTCTTTGACAGCTAAACCTTGCGTACAGTCATCATTCCCTTGGGATGAAGATGAAGCTTGTTTTGACTAAGATTACTGTTTTAAATGAGGAGCAGGTAAGAACCTCTTTGTCTGTCATTGTCAGTTAGTTGCAGCGAAACCGTGTTTCTACCACTCAAAAGAAAGAAATGCTTCATAAATAAACACATTTAAAATAAATAATGCAAAGATTTATTTCAATAAGCGTTGAGTATAATTACATTGCGCTGGATACCGATAACCCAGTAGTAATATTCTGGCGTTAGCACCACTCGCCATCTCGGGATGTCTGCTATATTTCCTTATAAGAATTTCATACATGTATCATTTTACATTCATTTTTTTTCTTCTTTTGAAGCGATTTATTTTGTTCTTCCAATTCTTTAGTCAAAATCTATTCTTGTTGGTGGGAACGCCGATGCAACGTTGGCAAACTTTTTTTCATGGGCAGCGATAAACAAGCCGGATGATCCCGCGTCGCCTGATTACTATGATCTTGCAGCTTTTGTTTCCAGGAAGTCATTTGGCCCTGCTGGTATGTACCTTATTCTAAAAGAATTGATTTCACTGTCTAAAGATATACGAACATGTCAAAATAAACCATTTTACAACTATTATACACAAATTAGGTCTTGATATACACTTAATATACAAATACTTCAGTTCATGATGTGCAAATTGATAAAGTGCTTACGTGCACCACGTGATGCATATTCTCTTATCGCATTGGCTATGACGAAATGGGGACAACATAGTTGTTGAAAACAGCGTGTTTCGGGCCTTTCGGCAGTAAATTCGGCTTGCCGTACACGTTTACTGTTGTTAAATCGACAAGGTTTTTCAACATATTGGTCAATTTTTCAAATCTCATCCTCATATGGTTATGGGGCGGAGATTTTTACACCTCTGACCTTCTTAAACAGTTTAATCAACGTGTAAAGCATAGCCTATACAGATGCTTAGACGACCAAAAAGTGAAACGAAAACGTGGGTAGACATTTTGATCAAAAATGTGACAAATATTATCTTTTGTGTGCCGGTATTCACAAAATTCATATCGACACGTTTCGAATACAGACAATTTTCCTATTCCTTCGTCACCGCACTGATATAGAATAGTCGACACCAGAGTGTGTTTTATCTGTCTGATACTTGTTAATTTCTTAAAAGCTTATTCAATTTTAATTATAACAGTTTAATGTTTCTGGAAAAGCTTATCCGAGAAAGGACGAATTGTAAAAATTGTTTCATAAAGTAATAAGCTGAAAAGATGAATTGATTTTTTTGACATTTTATGGATTTAGTTCTTAAAGTATATTCATTTATTGATGGCTTTATGAAATCTTTTGCAGCAAATTAAATTGGGCTATGGCAAAGTACAAGAGGACCTGTTCTAAAAATAAACTGCTCTCCTTCAATCAATAGTAGCAAAATATTATAAATAAATCAATATACAGAAGAAAATGTATTGGTATTTTAATTTTTGAAATATGTTTTCAATTATTTTTTGTATTAACAAGGCATGGATATTAAAAGAAGTGAAATGAAACAGATTTTGTTTTTTTCTTTAAATAATCTTGAGTTGGTGTTAATATAGATTCTCTATTTTTGATTATGCAATCAAGTTCCACTCAGCCTTATCCTTCAACACGTGATTTGAAAACTCTTTCTTCTCCAGGTTATGCACCTGTAGGTGAAATGTGCAGCAGAAAATACAGCTGCGCACTAATCGAGGATTCAGGGCTGTTGACGTCATACATCATTGCCCATGAGGTAGGGCACGTGTAAGTTCCCAACGTTTTACCAATTGGAACACAAATAGCATACTAAAATTAAGCTATAAAAGCTTCACTAATTAGCTCAGAGATCAAGCTCATCATATAACAAAGAGGACTTTAAAAGGAAAATAATTGTGAATTTTAGGAAATATTCCGTTAAGGAAATATTCAAGTTTAAAGCGCTGTCTAATCTGTGTAGAAATGACTGGTGTAGTCTATTATGGATTGTTTGCTTCCTCATCCTCACATTCTCAACAATTGTTAATATATTTTTGAGAAAATTTATGTTAATTGTTTACTAATTTGAATTATTTTTAATTGAACTTTCTTCAGGTAATGAATTGAAATTACCCATACTAGATTCTATGTTACTATACTTTCCTGACATATCCAATGGTTTTTAAGCCACAAAATCGCAGGACAAAGTATGATAAAACATTGAGGAATCAGAGGCTATGACGTCACAACTAGTCTGATTTCAGTCGTTTCTTCAGAAATGATACCAAACTTTAAACTTAAAAAATTTCTTTACGGAATAAGATTTTTGAATGCTTTCTTCACCATAAATTGTGTTCACATGTAACAAATAGGAGAAGATTTGGAAAACCTGTAGAACATGTAGAAAGTAATATCATGTCATATTAAAGGATTAGTTCAGTGTTCAAGAAAGTTCATCTTATATGAAAGAGGATTTTAAAGTAAATACAATGAGAAAGAAAGTATACTCAAATTACACAGATTTCATTGTACTTTCATAAGATTGTGTGGCTTAAGAAGGCATTGGATATGTCAAGAAAGTAGCAAAACAATCTAATAAACTATAAACAACCACCTAAATAAAAAAATTCAATTTATTTTGTGAAAAATATATTAACCATTGTTAAGAAAAGACGGCAACCTTCTAAGGTAAACTGACCAAACTATTCATTTCTACACAAAAGAAGATGTCCTTAACTGAATAAGATATTTATCTAGGTATTATATGCACCATTTTGTTTCTATTAAAGCCTCATGTCATACAAGATGAACTTGCATGATCACTGAACGCTTATTAAGATGTTGAATTCAGCTTGAATTGTTCTCAACTTTCCCATGCAAGTTATTTATTGCTATAAAAACGAAATTGATCTTGCAAGTTGGGAGATATCATAACATTCACTGCAGACTATGATTCATACTCGTAACTCTTGTGCTAAAACTTTATATAAGTGTTAAGGCAACATTAGCTAAATTGCTTAAAAACTTTTGTAAACCATTAATCGAAATCGTTTAAATGTTGACCTTTTTACAGCGTTTTGAAATCTCAAGCATCAATTTGCACATTTCGCATGATTTAAAATTTAAAACTGTACAAAATTTGATCAGCCATTACTCAAAAACCAAAAGTAGGTTTTTTTCAAAATTCAGCAATTGATCTGCTCAGACTTTAATACTTTTTCAACCAACAGACCAATATAGAAATTACTACACGCCCAAAGACCTTTAAGGTCTTGGGGATGTGCCTTTAGAGGTGAAATAGTGCCATCCTATATAAAGGCCAAATATCGCGTTAACATGGACAGTAATCATGGTAATAGACAATAAAAGTCAAGTTAAAGTGTCTGATTAGTCATAAATAAATACCGACAACCCTTCAATAATTGCTTCGGAAGTGACTAGCACAGCGCACATACACACACAATTCGTCCAGTCACAATTCGTCCAGTACGTACTAGCACACCACACATGCACACACAATTCGTCCAGTACGTATTAGCACACTGCACATGCACACACAATTCGTCCAGTACGTACTAGCACACTGCACATGTACACACAATTCGTCCAGTACGTACTAGCACACCACACATGCACACACAATTCGTCCAGTACGTATTAGCACACTGCACATGCACACACAATTCGTCCAGTACGTACTAGCACACTGCACATGTACACACAATTCGTCCAGCACGTACTAGCACACCACACATGCACACACAATTCGTCCAGTACGTACTAGCACACATGTACACATAATTCGTCCAGTACGTACTAGCACACTGCACATGCACACACAATTCGTCCATTGCGTACTTACTTAGAAACGATCCACAACCGAATGTAACGTGAAAGATTTGAACTTTGCAATTTTACGAATTTGACTGAGAAAAGTTTCCCTCTCGACCATTAAAGACTCGGGATGGAGCATGACAGTGGTGAGAAACACTGCGGCAAAAAGGCTGACGTAGGATCCATCATGGCGCCCATTGTGACGTCAACCTATAACAACTACTTCTGGTCTGAGTGCAGTGTGAATGATCTTCAACAACATTTGCAGTAAGTACTCTAGTACGATATTCTCTCCAAGCAATTTTGTATACGCAGTCTTGTTCTAGATTTTTATTTTTGTAAAGAGAATTTTATGAAAACGTATAATCATTGTCATTCTTAAAGTTTTAGCTGTCCTTATCGGTCGCTTAAAAAGTATAAAGAAGAATATTTATTGCTTATGACCTTTTCCTCGACAAATTTGGCATAAATTGGTTCAACATTTACAATGAGTATGCTAACCTATTGGTTCAACATTTACAATGAGTATGCTAACCTATTGGTTCAACATTTACAATGAGTATGCTAATCTAAAAAAAAGAAATGTTTGAACCATTCAGGGATGCCTGCACACGAAAAGAGAACTGATGAGGGAAATTTCTCTGATGTGACTTGGGTAAGAACATCGAAAAGGCATGCATGTGGAAATAGCTTTGACGAAACTTACGAGCAGTAACACTTTTGTTGATGGAAAACATTCCTTACATTCGTGAAGGGTTCTAGATTATCACAACTGGTAAATACTCATGGATGTTCATAACGCTTGAAAATAGAGAAAACTCCCCTTAATGGGTATTTACTTTCCTCTTTGATCAGTGCAATGGAGAACACTTCTTGTCACTGTGTACATCCCGGTAAGATGATGGGTGGTGCGACCACCGTTGCTCGCGTTCCGTGGTGCAGGCGTTCTTGTGCATAATGCCAACAGAACTTAATGTTTAGAACTGAATTGTATAGAGGAAGTTGTCCAAACTTATTTTAACAAAACATGCACATAATATGGGCAAACGGACATCTTGATGAATATTTGGAGCACTAGACTCATCAAGAAAAACAAGCTTCTTAAATATTATTTTAAACTGTTAAATCACAATGCAAGGACGAAACCTTAAACTGTACATTTTTTTGTAATCTTGAACAGTACAAAGTGATTTGTATTTATTTTTTTGCCGAAAAGTTTTCCGATTCCAAGGAAGTTTTAATGATTTTATCCTACAGAACCTACAGTTGCTTGTTGGATGATCCGTTTGTCATAGCAACGGCAGCTAAGTTTCCTCCTGGCGCCAGGCACACCGTCAATGACCAATGTGAATTTGATTTTGGCCGCGAATCTTTCACCTGTAGTACGGCAAGTGTGATGCATTTCTTTTTAGCGACTGAAAACGTTTGTCTCACGTCATGGTGGCCATATTGACGTGACAGTGGCCACTTTGATGTCACGGAGGCCATATTGACGTCATGACGGCCACATTGACGTCATGGTGTCCACATTGACGTCACGGTGTCCACATTGACGTCATGGTGGACACTAGTTATGGCGGCCAATTGACATCATATTAAGCAAGTTCATCTTTATTAGATGCGCATGATCATGCGCGCTGAACATGAAACCGCACTGAATTACGTGAAAATTTTGTAGTTTACCTTTAAAACCCTATATTGTTCACTATTTTCAAACTAATTTCTAGAATTTCTTACATTTCGCATATGATACTCTAACTACAAAACATTTATTCCAGATATCCGGAGTACTTAGCTCAACACATAATCAAGAGGTCATTAAAAGACAAGTTTTACAGTTCAAATAAATCTTTGAAAATTAAACTGTTTAATGAAAATGTAATTTTATTTAAAATTAGGATTTTTTTCAACGTTTTATACAATTATGTCGAGCCTTACGTCATTGGCGTGACGGTTTTTTTTCATTATCTCTTTTGTTCTTGTTCCTCTGGATCACCCACCTGAGTAGTTTCACTGGTTCCACTTGTAATTTAATGATAATGAAGAGCACCATCTTTTAATTTCAAAGCTATCATTGCTCATAAGATCATCATTTGCTCAAATGGTTGCAAAAATTACCGACAAGTTTCAAAACTGGATGGCCGATTTTGCCATAGATTTTCCACATTTTATAAAGGAAAAACTATCAGAATGTTTGCTGTCATCTTGCCATTATTAGATAAGATATTGTATGAACTGCAAATTTTACAGAATAAGGTCAAAATTGGTGGAGAGTTTTTTTGTTTTAAATCTTATTCAAAGCCTTATTCCTTTTTGAATATAAGAGTTGATTAAAGGTTCAAGCCTTCTTAATTTATGCAAACAGTTTGACTATTGAAGGCATGCCCAAGATCTTCAGGTAATTCTATAAATGTGTTGCTGTAATTTCAGCCGTTTTTACATATCATCTTTCATTTAAATAGTTTCTTGACTACTTAGTCCTGATAAGGGAAATCCTATTGACCGATTTTGATTTATTTCCCTTATTTTCAATACAATTTTTATATAAGCCAAAATATTGCATGACCAATACCCGTCGCCAGTCAGCCAGTAAATATGATACATTCTAGTGACGTTACTCCTGTGGCAGTTATTGATTGGCTCCTCACCAAGGTCAGTATTTCATTAACCATATAATTATTTCGACCAATCAAATACGTTGAATTGCATTGAATGTTTATCTCCCAACAGCTAGAAGAAGATACGTTTTGTGAGAATCTATGGTGCTATAAACCTGATGACCAGTCCGGTAATTGTTATTCAAAGAATGGACCTCCATTGGACGGAACCTCATGCGGTCAAGGAAAGGTAGTGCTTTTGATGCTAGCATTTCATAACTATTTTGTAACAGGCTATTTGTGAAAAGTATAGTAGTTTAGTATAATTGCTATTTTTGCAACTAATATGGCAACTATATTTAAAACTTCTATGAGAAATATTATAATTGATAATAACGATTATGATGATGATGACGATGACGACGACGCTGGTGACGGCGACAACGATAATGACGACGATGACATTGATCATGATGTGGACGTTGGTATTGATAACGAGGAGAAGTTGGACGAAAGTAAGAAATAAACGGTGTATCCAGGGCCGGATGAAGCGAGTGCGGAGACTGTAGCATTATAAAATTGGGGGGCCATGATTTTGTAGTCATATCCGATGTGTAAGAAGCGGGTGGCGCAAGCTGCCTCCTCAGAAGAGTGTTTCACGTCCCCAGTTATATGATTTCTTCCCGGTTAAAAGGTAAAGTTGGGAATTTATCAACAACAAAAGTGAAAGAAATTTGAAGGTTAAAATGTGGCGCACATTTCCTCGCCTCGCGGGATCCAAAATGTGGGGCCCTGTTCTAAGAAAGGATTGTAGTGCAACAGTTATACACAATTCTACCTATTAGACTGCGGCGCCTTAAAAAGGCGTGGGCCCGTAGCATTTGCTACGCTAATCCAGCATTGGGTGTATATTCTAAGAAAGCTTATATTTACACAATCTTATTAAAATAAACACGTCTGATGTATGTTTTAATTATTTTCTGGACAAAAATAAACAAAGCTTTTTATTCTTTTGAATATTTAGTGGTGCATGCAGGGTAAATGCGAGGTGATTAAAACTCTCTACGATGGTATCTGGAGTGAATGGGGAGCCTGGGGCGCATGCTCATATTCATGTGGAATCGGAGTCTCAACCAAAATACGAAAGTGCAACAACCCCCCGTAAGTGTATTTTCTCGGCGAAACTTAAAATTCCGTTTAGATAATTATGCTAAATAAATCAGATGATAATAATGTAATAATAATACAGCTTATTTAAAGCTCCGACATCCAGAAAAAGAGCTGTTTGAGGCGCGATAAAATTACAGAAGTGCACTCTAAAAATAGAATGGTCAGATTTGACCATTACATAGTCAACTGTGCACCGAACCTATGCTAATTAAAATTAAACAACCATAACGTGGTCAAAATTAATCATAATATGATAATTATGGACAAATATGACCCATATTGTGGTCAAATTTGTTGTTCAATTTGACCAAAGTTGTTTCGGTGCAGAGTTGACTATGTTTAAAAATGCATGAATTAATCTAAAAAGAGAATTATTCTAAATATATGAATTCTTTGAAAAAAATGTGAATTATAACAATATAGACCGCTTGCTGGAGGACGTGACTGTGAGGGCGAGAGTGAACAGATAAGGTTATGTAACACCCAACAATGTGAAGCCACCACGGACAGACGCGCGGAGCAGTGTCGAGGTAACCTGGAAAATTGGGTATACCGTGAACAGGTCCATACATGGTTGCCATTCCAAAATCCCGACCGTAAGTTTATCTTGATAATTACCAGATGTCACTCATGCTCTGATTGTCCATCTTAATTCTCATCCGTAGCTTGTCTCACGTGTCCCTTGTCTGCTTGTTTAATATCAGCATGGGCGGGATTTTCCTACTAAAAATGGGGGGAGGGGAATTAAAAAATAGGGGAGGAGGGTGGGGAAACCACAAAATCATGCTAAGATGCAAAAAATCACCATACAAAAGTTACAAAATTGCCCCCATCAAATCCCGCCTATGAATATCAATGATCTATTTTTCAATTCTCTAGATAGTTTATCAGATCTATGATATTGAAGAAAAAAAAACCTGCAAGGTTTATTGGTGAGAATTTGTCTTCTTCATCAAGTTCATGAGGTCAATTTCTTTAACGGCCATCATGCTAATCCTTGGATCTTCTTTCGTGAAACTTGTAATATGCAGTCACGTTTCCAAGAGGGGCAATTTTAGTCAAAATTATTTAATAAAGCAAGGTTAAACAAAGGTAGACCTATTAAGAATTTAAGTGTTACATTGGAGGTACAGATATCAGATGATTAATATAAACAACTCTAACACAGGCCCACAACCACAATATAACCTTGTTGTCCTGTACCATCTCCTCTTACATGTCTTAAGGTAACATCTAAAACGAGTGTAATATTTCATCAGAATTGTCTTCCAAATGTGCCCTCCACAATTCGTCAGGTCAGACTACGTGCATGTTAACATGGCCAGATGGTTGTGATGGGTCGGGAGTAAAGCCACTTCCATTTCAAGTGTACCTTTCTCCTGTTCTCTCTCTCCTTCGTATAGGTATCATAGCATGCACTGTACACCTTTTCTTAATTTCCTAAAACTATCAAATTGTATTGTATCTGATCGTTTCAGGTGAGCTGCACTGTCGTTTAACGTGTGTATCCCAGGAAACTGGTGATATCGTCGTATCGCAATACAATGTAATAGACGGAACACCCTGCACATATGAAAACCAAGACGAAATATGCATGCAGGGAGAATGTGTGGTAAGATAGTGGCGTGTTGTGCGACAAATTGGTTCACACGACAATAAGTTCAATCTAAAAAACTTTTTAGTCGTAGGTTTGTTGAAAGAAACCCATTTTCATTTCATTTTTATTTTTATTTGTTATTATACATGACTTCCTTGACTTGGATTTTCTTAAGTATGGGTGAGAGGGTAACTGGATGCACCTCTACCCTCTGGCGCCACCACCACATTTCATATTTCTTCTTTCTCGCATAATCGATTGTTTTCTTTACAGCCGGTGGGATGTGACAAAGTTTTGTTCTCGGAGGCGCCTGGGGATCACTGTGGTGTGTGTGGAGGAGACAATTCAACTTGTCAGTTTATTGAAGAAACATCAAAGTTGATGCCAAAGCGGGCTAACAGTAAGTTAAATAAAGATACAAGTTGGAAGTTCTTCCTTAAGATTCATTTATTCATTTTTTTAAAATTCAAATCAAAATTGTGCAACATCCTGCATCAACTTACTTGAAAATTGCGTCAAGGATATCCGTGAATAAATGTGTAATCATTTTTTGAAGATGAACGATAATAAAACTGAGTTCATTCTTTTTGGCATCCCTCAGCAGCTACAAAAGATTACAATACCTTTGATCAAAATTGGTAATAATAAAATACGGCCGGTTTCTGAAGCTCGAAATCTAGGTGTGATTTTTGATTCATCGATGACTTTTAGACCACATATTTCCAATATTGTGCGCTCTTCATCATTTTATCTAAGAAACATAAGTCGTATTCGTAAATACCCGGATTTCAGTGCAACCAAACAATTAATACACGCTTGGTCACCTCACGTTTAGACAATGCAAATGCACTATTATATGGTCTACCCAAGAAAACTTTACTTCCTCTTCAAAAAATACAGAATACTGCTGCCCGCATTTTGACTTTTTCAAAAAAATCATGTTACATCACCCCGGTACCTAAAGATCTCCATTGGCTTCCAGTTTCTCATAGAATTATTTTCAAACTTATGTTACTTGTTTGTAAATCCCTAAATAATTGTTGTCCTACTTACATTGCTGATTTGATTTTCATGTATAATCCATCTCGTAATCTTAGGTCCAGTTATTTGTCCCTATTCTCAAGGAATATAAGGTAAACCAGGAGTGGGGGGAGAGGTCCTTTGCATTTGCTGCACCACATACTTGGAACATTTTACCCATTGAAATTAGACAGGCCATGCATTCAGGCATTTAAACGTTTTGAAAAGAAAATTAAGACTCACCTCATGAATTCTGCTTTTAATGATTCTGGATAGGTTTTTATTGTGCTTTTGTTGTTTAATTGTTTGTTTGTTTTTATCTTATTTGCGCCTTAAGCGCTCTTCAGAGTGGATATGTGCGCATTATAAATCATTTGTATTATCATTATTATTATTATTATTATTGTTATTATTACTATTATTATTATTATTATTATTATTATTATTATTATTATTATTATTATTATCATTATTATTATTATTACTACTATCATTATTATTATTATTATTATTATTATTATTATTATTATTATTATTATTATTATTATTATTATTATTATTATTATTATTATTATTATTATTATTATTATTATTATTATTATTATTATTATTATTATTATTATTATTATTATTATTATTATTATTATTATTATTATTATTATTATTTTATTATTATTATTATTATTATTATTATTATTATTATTATTATTATTATTATTATTATTATTATTATTATTATTATTATTATTATTATTATTATTATTATTATTATTATTATTATTATTATTATTATTATTATTATTATTATTATTATTATTATTATTATTATTATTATTATTATTATTATTATTATTATTATTATTATTATTATTATTATTATTATTATTATTATTATTATTATTATTATTATTATTATTATTATTATTATTATTATTATTATTATTATTATTATTATTATTATTATTATTATTATTATTATTATTATTATTATTATTATTATTATTATTATTATTATTATTATTATTATTATTATTATTATTATTATTATTATTATTATTGTTATCATTATTATTATTATTATTATTATTATTATTATTATTATTATTATTATTATTATTATTATTATTATTATTATTATTATTATTATTATTATTATTATTATTATTATTATTATTATTATTATTAGTAGTAGTAGTAGTAGTAGTAGTAGTAGTAGTAGTAGTAGTAGTAGTAGTAGTAGTAGCATTATTATTAGTATTATTAGTATTATCATTATTATTATTATTATTATTACGTATGGTTAAGATTGAATAACGGAGGTTAGCAATGCTATGCATGAGTTGTATACAAATGCTTTGATAAATGTTACTTGCCTTTATTGTATGCAGCCCTCGCCAATTTGTGGATTCTTGTATCTTTATCACCTCGATAATGACTAGCAACTTTCCAGCATAGTTTAACATCATTTTGAAATTTCAAACTGATATTACAATTTTTCAGCATACAAGAAATTGGCGAAGATACCCAAAGGGGCGATGAACCTTGTCATTGAGAAGATCACCGACAGCCCGAACTTCCTGGGTAAGTTTTAAATCTGAAAGGTCATTAGAACCCGATTTCCAACTGCCTAATGTCTTTTCATTTATAACAAATTATGCATTTCGAGATACTCCTGTGATAGCGCTAGAAATGTTTGTTATATTTAAAACTGAAAATAGGCCTACCTTGTTGCTAATAATATACGGTTTGTATTCATATACTTTGAACAGTTTATGATAATTTTGTATGTACTTATCACTCATACGAGTCAACACACCTTGAAAGGTCTGTGGGCATGTAGCACTTTCTATGTTGCTTGGAAGAACATTACAATCTGCTGATCTGCGCAGATCAGATTTTGATCTGCGCAGATCAAAATCTGATCTGCGCAGATCTGCGTAATTCTTAAAATGTCTTTCCTTAATCTATAGCCACTGAAAATCATGAGAACGTCAATTCCTGCTAGTCTTTGATTGGGGTATGAAAAAAAACTCAAAACCTTTCGGTCAGAATTTGCTGCACAACTTCAAAAACATTTGCTAGATATCTAAAAAAACAAAGGTTCATAACAAAGATTACCAAGGTGCCGGGTCCTGTAATACATTACACAATTTGTACAATATATGCAGATTGATGCCTGAGATTTGAAATGCTGTAAAATGTCAATGTTTGCTAATTTCTTTTTACTACTATGATAGTTTTTCATATATTTCAAAGCCGTTTAGCCGTCTACTTGTCCATACACCTTTGATAATTGTTTATTCATTAGCGCTCAGAGATGCCGCAAAAGGAGGGAAACATATATTAAATGGGGATCGAGAAGTGGTCGGTTCACATGAATTAATCTTTGACAATACGAGATTCATTTACCGGCGATACGGCCCGGAGAGTATCACTACAAGTGGTCCAATTTCAAAGGAGCTTCAACTTCAGGTAAACCGAAACTTAGGACAGGTTGAGTGGTCAGACATGTTCGTCTTACATGAAAAATGAAAGGAGGGGCGGAGGGGGAGGGGGTGAAGTGTTGCACAATCTCCTTTCGTTTAGGGGATATGGAATCCTATTAGATTTGTCGAAGAAAAAACAAATGTTTATGACCGCATCCTCATATTCCCTAGACGTCAGTTTGTTTTAAAGGAATTTTTGAGATTTTGTGCTTTTTGGATATCTGTAGAGGCTACTAAAATAGTCTTGTAAACAGTTAAAGTGACTGTGATCAACCGTATTAATAAATTTGGTAAAATGATACAAAAAAGGCGAAATACAAAGTTGTACCTACAAGCAACCAACATCCATGACTTTTTGTCAACCAACATGTAGGACTTTGTGTCATCTGTGGTCCAAAAAACGTATCAAAGATTTAACCAGAACCAAAAACTTTTGTGGTTCCGATGCTTTTACTTACATAGGCTGATTGATTTGCAAAATTGTATTACTGTAATTGTCATGTTATTGCATATCATGAAATATTTGTTCCATGATATTTATTCATAAGCCACACCCACCATGCAGAACAATAAAGATTGTTGACAACATTAACATTTGCACAATAATTAACAACATTATCATAGTAAGTATGATGAAAAAACAGTTGCTCATTTATTCTATTTCAAGAATTTGTCAGTAAGCCCCGCCTACTCATTCATATTCATGACATCACTACCACAACAATAGAACATATATATAGAGACCACGACCCATCTGTGTACCTGATACAGCATAAATCTAATATATTGTTCATAAAATAGAGTGTGGTGTATACAACATTTAAACACTTTCACATTCAGCCACGCCCACCTAGCATACTAATGACACCCGCTGATAACATAAGCACAATAACAAAAGTTAATATGCCCAATATGACGCACAACAGATATACAGTTGCTCGTTTATCACTTTTTTGTTCTCAAAATGTTTACTTTAATCCCCGCCCACTTATTAATATGTATATTATCACTAAAAAATAAGAGCGCATCAACAGATTATGGACTATCTGTGTACCAAATATATGACATGAATCTAGCTTACCGTTCTTAAATACTATTTTTACAAGCTCTTTGAAAGAATTAGTTCAGGGGTCAAGAAGGTCCATCTTACATAAAATAATAAAATGGTGAAGAAAGCATTGAAGAATCTTTTTCCGTTAAGGAGATATCTAAGCTCAAAGTCAGGTATCATTTGTGTAAAAACGCCTGAATTTAGACTAGTTGTGATGTCATAGCCTCAGATATTCCAGTCTTGATGTATTCTATTATATTTTGTCCTGCGATTTTGTAGCTTAAAAACCATCGAATATGTCCAAAATGTGGTAAAACAGAATCAAGTAATAGTAATTATAAGCTACCACCTGAAGAAAGTTCACGGGAAAAAAGTTTAAATAATAAAAACTTTAAATAATTTGTTCCCTTAGAATACATGAGCAATTGTTAAGAATGTGAGGATAAGGACACCAACCTTCCATAGGTGACGTACTACACCAGTCATTTTTACAGATAAGACAGAGCTTTAAACTTGAATATATCCTTAACGGACTAAGATTTTTGAACACTTTCTTCCCCAGTTTGTTTCCTTTGAAGTCCTCTTTTATATCAGATGGGCATACTTGATCACTGACCCATCATTTAAGCAAAGTATTATTAAGCCCCGCCCACAACGCATATTAATGAAATTTAACGCTTTTACATTATGAACATGTACACACGAGCTAACATCATAATTATACCAAATATGAAACAAAACAGACACGGTTGCTAAATTATGAATATTTCAATTTTTTTCGTTAAGCCCCGCCTACTTATTAATATACATGACATTCCCATCAAAAATGAGGATACATTTACGGAACATGGGCTATCTGTGTACCAAATATGACATGAATCCAGGGAACCGCTCTCGACATACCGCGTTTACGAGCTGGCCGTCATACATACATACATACATACATACATACATACATACATACATGCATGCATGTATGTATACATACATAGATACATACATGCATACATACATACATACATACATGCATGCATACATACATACATGCATGCATGCATGCATGCATACACATACATACATACATGCATGCATGCATGCATACATACATACATACATACATGCATGCATGCATACACACATACATACATACATACATACATACATACATACATACATACATACATACATGCACACCTTAACATACTAGCATACACACACACGCGCGCACCATTATGTTTGAAGGTTTCTCATGCTGTCGCATCGGAACCAAAAATATGATTTAGAATGAAGTGATTGATTAATCCTATCACGACTTGATTTTCTTTAGGTGTATGTTACAGACAAAACCTCTAGTGTGGATGTACGGTGGAGTTATTATATTCAAACTGCAAGAAGCTTAGCAGTTACAACATATACTTGGGAGCCAATTGGTTGGACTGAGTGCTCTGAAAATTGTGGCGGAGGTAAGCACTAACGCACCAAATCCATGGATGATTGATGTTTTGTATATGCCCAAAATAAGCGAGTTATGTAATGAAATAACAACCTTCTGTGGTACAAAGTTATTTATCTTATACAGGACTTTTGGCAATCTTGTTACATAAAGTATTGATATGAAGCTTCCAATTAAGTTGGGGGTCAAGATTAAGTCCAAGGAATTTAACAGAATTAGTTTGTTTTACAAAAGTGTCATCAATACAAATTTTAGGCTCTTGAAACTTGCTGCAAAGTTGATAAAATAAATAAAGTTGGTCTTTTTGACATCCAGGGACAGTTTGTTTGTCTTAAACCAACACTATTTGAAGATCATGGTTAATCAAAGAGATGGAGAAACGTGGGTCACTTGTCTTGTAAAGAATGCTGGTGTCATCGACAAACAGAGAAAAATACAGTATTTTTTAACAAAGGGAGGGGGGGGGGGTCGTTTATATATAGGGGAAATAACAAGGATCCAAGAATGGAGCCCTGGGACACACCACAAGAAATACCCATTAATAAAGATGAACATTGTCAACTTTAGCAAGTTGCTTACGATTGGATAAATAATCACGAAACCAATCATGGGCTATACCTCTAGTACCGTAATGAAAAAGCTTACGTAAAGGAATAGTATGATCGACAGTATCAAAGGCCTTAAGTAAATATTTGAAAATGCCTACAGTATATTCATTGTTATCAAAACCTTTCAAAATGAAATTAAAGATATCTAACGCTGCCATATAGGTTGAGTACTTTTGGTGAAATCCAAACTGGTGGTCACAAATAATCTTATACTTATTGAGGAAATCAATAGTTCTATTGTCAATAACTTTTTCAACAATTGTCGATAGTGATGAAAGAACTGAAATAGGTCGGTAAATATTCAAAGTGAATGGGTCATCAGATTTGAAAATAGGGGTCACTCTTGCAGGTTTTGCAGTAAGACTTTGATCAGTGTACGGAATGATGGGTGGCGAGAAGGACTCAGAGATGGTATAACTCAGGTTGTTAAAGATTATGGAAGATCAGGAAAACTCATCCCCGATCGTCTTGAATAGAAGATTTAATGATTGATTTTTTTTTTAACAAAGATTGAAATTTCCCAAACAGTGAAATTACCAAAAAGTAGTTTTGTTTGACAACATTTTTTGTTCTTAGTTTTCAAGATAATTTGTTGTTTAACTTTGAAGAATATATATTTTTGTCTGTTTGGTTATGTGATTAATTCTTAATATTCATATTATCCTTTATAACGTGCGATATGGGTGTCCATGTTGAGGGGTATACCTCCAAACATTGATATGTGTTTCTTTATCTGACAGGCTTTTCATACTACATGTATCAGTGTAAGCGAACGAGTGATAATGCAACGGTAGGAGATAATCTCTGCGATCACGAGCAATACGTTAATCTGAACATGAGCAAAAGCTGCAACGAGGCAGAATGTGGGCCACCCCCAAGGTGAGGATCAGTTTGGGCCTACAGTACCACAGAGGGTGTGAGGGGTGAAGGAAATGCCCGATTGTTAAAGGAGGGGATTCAGTCTGTGAATTGTCAAATTATTCCTAAAGAGTGACAATAAATGTTGGTTTTGAGACCTTTTTGTTGATACTTCCAATCTTTTTACAACATCTTGCACAATCAATTGCACTTGTTGCAATATTATACTTTTACGGTCTAAAATGCAATAAATATATCGTACCTGAACATTGTAAGCTTGTGCTGTTTTTCAAACCTCATTATTAGTTATTAATAGGATCACGAGTGTATGAAGACTTTTCTTTTTTAATCATGTATTACTTACTGAACTTTGGGGCAGCATTCTGGGCGCTTTGTATCCTATGGAAAAGGCGCCTACTACAAATGAACATGGATGGATGGATGGATGGATGAAACTTTCGAATAGTGGTAGCGGGCACGACCTATTAGGAGTGCTCCCCAAGTCACATACATATGTCTTCCCCTGTTTGTAGCTAATGTAAGGTAAAAGGAGGCACTTCATTTTTAAAAAGGGGCACTTATCCAATGGAAACACATTCCCCCGTACATGGGTCTGATAGAAGTCGCCAGTTTTCTACTATTGGTCAGTAATTATGGGATATTTCATTTTGAATGGTGCACTTTTGTAATATTTAAAAAAAGTATGCATACAATCTTCAATTTGTTACACTTTGACATTTAAAGGGCACTTTTCATTTTCAAAATGGGCACTTTTGTCATTTTCAGAAAAGTGTGTGTGTGTAGAGGGTGGGGTGGGAGGGGAAGGGGTGGGGGCGCACATTCGCCACAGGCTTCCTGGCTTCTACACCTAATGATAGGGATTGTAATTTATTTATATTTTCGTTTCCCATTCACCACTAGTTATGAATGGTATTCAGAGACTTGGAGTCCATGTTCCATTACCTGTGGTGGTGAGGGAATGAGAACAAGAGGGGTTGTTTGTACAGATGTACGGAGAGAAAGTGAAGTCATTATTCAAGCCACGGAAGTTCATGAAAACGTTTGCGAAGTAAACACAAAGCCTGTGACGTCAGAAGCATGCAATAGAGGCCCATGTGCACTTGAGTGGGCAACAACATCTTGGTCAGAGGTAAGAAGTGCCATGTTTTTCGGTGACATAAATACATTAATGCATTAATTCAGGGGTCAAGTAAGTCCATCTTGTGTAAAAAGGACTTCAAAAGAAACAAAATGGTGAAGAAAGCGTTTGAAAATCATATTCCGTGAAAGGGATATTCAAATTTAAAGCTCTGTCTTATCTGTGTAGAAATGACTGGTGTAGTAAGTCTACTATGGAAAGTCGGCGTCCTCATCTTCGCATTCTTAACAACTGCTAATGTTTATTTTGATTTTCCACTATCAAAATGATTTTTCCCTCAAACTTTCTACAGGTCGTACATTATGAATACCCTTACTACATTCAGTTTTACTATTTTTCTGACGTATTTCATGGTTGTTCAGCCACAAAATTGCAACAACAAAAACTAATTATGATAAGATACATGAAGACTTTGAGGAATCTGAGGACATGACATCACAACTAGTTTGATTTCAGTCGCTTCTACATAAATGATACCTAGCTTTAAACAAAGAAAGCTGAACAGACATTATTAGAATGGAAACCTATAAATGAGAGGTTGATTTACGCAGGGATTTTCGCAAAGTTTATTAAATTGTCAATCATCCAAGTATATGCTCCAACAAATGATGCAACTGATTAAGACAAGGAAGCTTTTTATGATCAGTTACAAGCCGTGGTAGATGGGGTTCCCAAACATGACCTAGCAATCATAATGGGCGACTTGAATGCCAAAGTAGGATGTAATAATGGTGATTATGATAATGTTTTTGGAAGGCATGGCATTGATGAAACGAATGCTAATGGTGAAAGGCTTTTGGCCTTCTGTGGTATCAACAATTCATTGGTGACTGGCACAATGTTCCACATAAACTCATTTATAAACAGACCTGGACTTTTCCAGGAGGGAGGCCAAAGAACCAAGTTGATCATGTGTTTGTGACAAAGCAACACAGAACCTCCATATTAGACACAAGAGTGATGAGAGGGGCTGACATTTCAAGTGATCACCACTTGATACGGACCAGGATCCGATTGAAACTGAAAGGAAAACCGATAACAAAGGCATGTCGACCCAAGTATTATACCATCAAGTTACAGCAACCAGCAATCAGAGAAGAGTTTTAAATTGAACTGCGAAATAGATATGATGTTTCACAAAACTGCTGTGGTGAGACTGAAGTACCTGATAACATTAAAGTAGTTGAGAGTAAGTGGCAGACATATGAAGAGGTATACAATGGGGCTGCTAAGAAAGTCATTGGGTACAAAAAGAAGGGCCAAAAGCCATGGATCAGCAGAGAAAGTTGGAAATGTGTTGAGGAGAGAAAACAGCTGAAGGTTAGGATTGAGAATACCAAGTCAATTAGAATTAAAGATATTAATTATGAGAGCTAAGTATGCTGAAAAAGACAAAGATGTGAAGAAAAGCTTAAGGAGAGGTAAAAGAAAATGGCTTGACGACCTTGCTACATCTGCAGAGGAAGCAGCTAGTAATGGCAGAATGAGAGAGCTTTACAACAACAAAAAAACAATTTGCAATGAAAGGACCAAGGTTGGGAGTGCTATAAGAGACAAGGATGGGAATGTATTAACAGATAAAAAAGAAAAAGAGAGAGAAAGGTGAAAAGAGCATTCCGAGGAGATACTAAATAGACCAGATCCTGTTTTCCAGTTCATAACATAACATGTGACCCTGAAATAGACGAAATCAGTAGCAGTTATATTACAAGAAGTGAATTAAAAAAGGCATTGATGAAGCTAAAGAATAACAAAGCTGCGACAACGATGATATAACTGCACAGTTGTTAAAAGCTGATATATGCACATCAGTATTATGTCTTGAAGAGCTGTTCAGAATTGTATGGAAAATGGAAGTTATACCAAAATCATGGAAGCAAGGACTGATAACAAAAATACCTAAGAATATACCTATATATATATATATATATATATATATATATATATATATATATATATATATATATATATATATATATATATATATATATATATATATATATATATATATATATATATATATATATATATATATATATATATACATATATATATATATATATATATATATATATATATATATATATATATATATATATATATATATATATATATATATATATATATATATATATATATATATATATATATATATATATATATATATATATATATATATATATATATATATATATATATATATATATATATATATATATATATATATATATATATATATATATATATATATATATATATATATATATATATATATATTTATATCATTAGTTGACTTCGAGAAGATGTTTGACTCAGTGCACAGAGAAAGCCTCTGAAAAATAATGGCAGCCTAGGTATTAAACAAAAGGTAATATGTTTGATTTAAGCGTTATATGAAAACTGAATGTGCGGTTATAGATGGTGGTGTGGAATCTGAATGGTTTCAAGTCAAAAGTGGTGTAAAGCAAGGTGATGTAATGCCAGGGTTCCTTTTTCTGATATTAGTCACGGTGATGATGAAAACGACTGATGATAACAGGAATAGAATTATATGAAAGTTCATATCAACCCTTGAGGACTTAGATTTTGCTGATGATATCGCTCTACTTTCATCTACATATCAACACATGCAAACCAAAGTGACCAGGCTCAATCAGTATGCTGCACAATCTGGGCTAATAATTAATAAGACAGAGGTCATGAAAGTTGACAGAAAATGTGCACCAAAGTTTATATCAATAACCTGCAACAACTAAATAAAGTAAAAAGTTCAGACACATTGGTGCAACGGTAAGCTCACAAGGTGGTGGCAAAGAAGATACCCAAAACAGAATTACTAAAGCAAGAGCAGCATTTATGACTGTATGAAGTTAAACATGATAGGGAACTCAAACACATTCTCAATATATACAAAAATACGACTGTTTAACTCTCTTGTTAAGTCTGTACTCTTGTATGGTTGCGAGACATGCAGAGTTAATGTAGCAGATAATAAAAAGCTGGATACATTTATCTTCAAATGCTACAGAAGAATTTTGAAGATCAGATGGCCATATGCTATATATAACGATTAAATACTGAGAATCACTGAACATGACAAAATCAGCACTGAAGTAAAAAGAAGGTGGCGGTGGATTGGTCATGTTATGCATATGAGCACTATTAAGCACTGTGTGACAACTATGACGTGGAAACCAGAGGAGAGGAGGAAAGTTGTTCGTTTTAGAACGACCTGGAGAAGGACAGTCGAGAAGGAGAGGAAAGTGATGGGATGGAGCTCGTGGACAGAAGCCAGACAAGTTGCAAATAACAGAGTCAAGTGGAAAGAGTGCACTGCAGCCTTGTGGGCCCTCCTGAAGAGACTAGGTGAGGTGAGGTGAACTTTAAACCTAAATATCTCCTTCACGGAATAAGATTTTTGAATGATTTTCACCATTTTGTTTCTTTGGAATTCTTATTTCATATAAGATGGATGTCTTTGACCCCTGAACTAATCCTTTTAAAATGTTTCCTATCCCTCGGAACTTACCAGCTGTTTTTTATGAATCGACATCCCAGAAGCGTAACTAAAGGGATGGGGCAGGAAGAAATCGGAAAGTTCATCACAAATTTGTGTTCAATTTGAAGGAGTATGTACCACAAATTGTTGATGACCTTTTTTATCTTTTAAAATTTGCAGTCACAAAAATCCAAGACAACAATGTTAATTATATTCTGATTTTCATTTTGAAAGTGTTCGGCAACATGCGGGAAAGGCATCCAAACAAGGAAAGTATCGTGTGATAATCCAACCAATACAGAAATTGATTTCCGATGCGACCATGAAAAACCACCCACCATGGAACCATGCATTTTGAAAGACTGTCCACCGGGTAGGTATTTTATTTTTGGGTTTGTATCATAAGTTCGGGTTGGTATCGTAAGTTCAGGTAGGTGTATTGTAAGTTCGGATAGGTATCGCAAGTTCGGATAGGTATCGCAAGTTCGGATAGGTATCGCAAGTTCAGATAGGTATCGTAAGCTCTGGTAGGTATCGTACGTTCGGATATGTATTGTAATTTCGGATAGGTATCTGAAGTTCGGAGAGGAAAATCAGGAAGTCTATTGAAATAGAGAAAACAATTTTTTGATATTTGCCATTTTCATTGTCTATGCTAACGTCAAACCTTATGCTATAGTGCTACGTTATGTACTTTGGAATACGAATGCGTAACATATCTGTAACATCCGAATTTGACAATGACGGCTTACATTAAGCGTCTCCAATCATAATGCGAGAAACTTAGATAGATAATAATATTGACAAAAGTGTTCAAGTTGAAATGACTTATCTTCTATTCAAAATCATCTTCCCTTGTTTCAAATACATAGTATGCATCAGTATTTACAAAACACTCTTTCCTTCACTGATAAATGATACAGTAGTACACTTAATTGACATCATCTTTGCTTAACTTACACATATATGTACATAGGAAATACCCAAACCAACCAATTGTTGCAACCAAATTAAACTTAATAATCCCAAAGTAGTAAACCATTAAGGAACACTGTTTTAACCTAGCTGGGACCATTTAACTACAGTACAATCTAATCTCCATGGAAACAAAGAATACTAAACAGTCCATCATTAAAGGGATATTCCCATGATTCTTTATTTGTATTTATATGATACATTTATATGATACATTTATATGATACAGGGAATTGGTGCAAAAACATATGATATCTCATTCATTTAATGACTTATTACATTTTAAAGATTTGACCGATGTGCCCTTGCAGTGTGCAATGTGGTGTCATACAGGCAGATCTAACAAACTGTTTATGTGTTTCTATATAACAGAAAGTTTTTGATTTTACTTGCAGTGTAAGGTTTATGAGCAGATGGGCAAAGCACATTCAAATAAAGTACATGTTTACCCCATCTCCATAAATGAATAAAAAATATGTTCAGAAAGAGGCAATTAATTTTCAATAAAATACACATAAATTATCTTGGATATGTCTTTATGACATTACACTGTACACTGTGAGGTCACTTTTCATCACGTGGGTGAAATGCTTGAAATGCAATAACTCCTTATTGGAATAAGATATTAACATAATTTTTGCACCAATTTGCTTTTTTAATAGTCCTATATCATATGTCCTATATCATGGCAAAATTTCTGTAACCTATCACGCCATGGTGTTTACTACCAGAGATGGTGGTAATGTTACCTTAACCATAACAATATACAAGTGAGAATATATATTTAAATCATCAATTTACAAAATACTGCTTAAGATAAACCATGAATACACAAAATGCACTTAGTACAGTCCTTTCAGTATTCTATTACATACAATCAACTTATTCAAATGTTACCTTAACTATCAGGCATGAATCCAGGAATTTCCGAAAGTAGCGGGTGTGTGTAGGAAGGGGCACATCAGTTCTGACTAACTTTTATTATGTGAGGCACGAGGTTTGATTCACAATCCAAAGCTGTTATTCTTCTAAAACTCTAGATCTAGACTAGCAAAAAGAGACTAAGTTAAAAGACTAGACTGGCAGCTTCTGGCATCCAGGATTCACTTGAAAGGATGCTTAACTATAATCTTTAATATTCTTCGCAATACTGTTTACGAAGCTCAACCAATGTAAAATATGGTCTGTCACACATCTTTGCCTGGAAAACATTTTAAATCTAGCAGGTAATTATCACCTGCACCATTTATTCCGTTTGGAAATAAAGTTCTTCAAATTTGAGAAAAATCAGGCAAAAAAGATGATAATAAGTTCTTATACAGCGCTTTTCTACCCTCCATGCGTATGCAATGTGTTTTACAACTTTACAATGCCCAGTCAAAGTATGCGGCAGCAGTTCAAGATCGGCGCAATAAACTTAACTGGGAGGGATTGGAAGTTAATGAACACCACTCTCAGAGAACGATGCAGGCAGGGTTGACTGTCCTGCTCTCGGGACCGCCGTTTAAAGTCCTCCTCCGAGGATTTGTTTTAAGAAAGGTAGAAAGAACCAGGAAACGTGGACGACCAAAGCTCACATGTGTAGATGATATTCGAAAATGGAGTTGCATGGGCTTAAATAATCAGAAGAAAAAAATCAGTCATGGATAGAGATTTATGGAGGACCGGGATGCCGCAACGGCCAGACTAGGCTACGGGACATGATGATGATGTCTTGTGAGACTCGAATTGGAACTTCCGGCATCTCAGTCATTCGCTCTACCACCTGGGCATCACAATTCTTGATAGTAGAACTTACTTTTCAGGATTATGACATAATGGTCATAACGTTTAAGGCTTGCATGACGTATTTGATTGTGGTCTGACTGCAGTCCGAGAAGGTCCTACTTTAAGGAACTTAAAATGACAACAGTTGACGCTTTTTAGCGCGAGTCCAGGAGGTTGACGGGTATTGCAGACCTCATTATTCATTCAAAAAACTGTTCTTATTTGATTATTTCTTTTTCTCTCTTCAGGTAAATGCCAACCATTGTCAGAGGGATTCTGTAGAATGATATCCCATGAAACCCTTTGCAGCGAAATGCAGGATTACGCGTCATACTGCTGCGTTGACTGTTCATAACAGACTGATTCAAAATTATATACTGACACAAGAACAGTCGAATAACAAAGAAAAGTAGAATAGTAGTCAATAAAGAAAATGAAGCTAATGAGTTTGGTTTTCATGAAAAGGGGTAATGAACTATACAATGAGAAGTATCATGTTTTATCAGTTCTCTCTGGCTGCTTCTTATTGCTTAAGATAGCTACATATTTCCGAGTGTTTAGGCTGTTATAGTATCTCCGAGTGCTTAGGCTGTTATAGTATCTCTGAGTGCTTAGGCTGTTATAGTATCTCCAAGTGCTTAGGCTGTTATAGCATCTCTGAGTGCTAAGGCTGTTATAGTATCTCCGAGTGCTTAGGCTGTTATAGTATCTCCAAGTGCTAAGGCTGTTATAGTATCTCCGAGTGCTTAGGATGTTATGATATCTCAATGTTTTTGCTATAAAGTTGAAATACCTGACTTATGGTTTAATGAAATGTAAAGATTTATTGATGATATGATGAAATTTTTATTAAATATTAAAATAACATCTGTCAGAAACAGTCTGATGTTTGGTACTGCTTTATCCTCATATGATTTATTTTACATGCATGCATGTTTAATATTCCATAAGCAATCTGAGAAAGATCTTGTGATTCCACACGTTTTTCAGCCACTTAATTCAAATTTTGCGATAAATTTGTGCAGAAATAGTACGTGA
The DNA here is from genome assembly GCA_020152595.1 of Chiridota heheva. Lineage (NCBI taxonomy): Eukaryota > Metazoa > Echinodermata > Holothuroidea > Apodida > Chiridotidae > Chiridota > Chiridota heheva. The sequence continues at coordinate 788,334 of JAIGNY010001363.1, read as the reverse complement.
TCGACCTTTTAGCGATGTTTAATTTCACTGAAATCTCAAAGACGCAATGTTATCTTAAATTGACAAAAATTTGAATTCTGTAAATTTCCGTTTTATTTATTTTTCTTATGCTTAAATACCTACATCTTGAGGATGAAATAAGAGGGAGTGGATAATATCTAGTAATGAGAAGAATGAAAATATATCAAGGAACTTAGTTTCTTCAGACGTTTGTTTGTTTGTTTGATGGGGCTTAACGGCACCACGACAGCGAGGGTCAAATAGTGCCTAAGAGATTAAATCATTCCAGAGGTAGGAAGAAAAGAAATCATAGGGACACTGAGAGAAACACGGGGACTAAAAGCCAGAAAGCTTGGATCGAGAGAGGAAGTGCATGGGTGGAGAAGGGGTGGGAGAGGAGAGTTAAATATGGTTGTAGAGGGAAGCATGATGAAGGAAGGAGATAATTTTATCTGGAGAGTTTTTCTGGAAGAGCTCGGCTATTAAGTTAGGGGTGGGGGTAAGTGAGTGCTCTGCGAAGGCTGTACAAGGGGCAGGCAAGGGGGACGTGGTTGACTGTGAGGGTGCATTAGCGACTGTTGCAGAGGGGTGGGAGAGTCAATAAGGAGTAGGGAGTGAGTGAGGTGGGTGTGACCAATTCTAAGGAAGGTAATGTGGACGTTGTCGACACGGGAGAGATTGTGAATGGTGGGTTTGATCGAAATGGTGGGCTGGATGACGTGGAGTTTGCTATCAATTTGTGAGTCCCATGACGTCTGCCAGCGGTCACGAACAAGGGAAGCTATAAGCGGTTTGATATCAGAAAGGGTTTGGGAAAAGGGGGTATGGGGAAGTCGAGGGCAAGCTTAGCGGCTGCATCAGCTCTGTCATTAGAAGAAAAGAATACTTTTCCTGCAGAGAGAGAAAGGAAAGGGGGCGAAAGGAATTTACGGAGGATGTTGGATGTGTAATTTTACCATTTAATATTTAGTAAAGAAGGACAGATTTGGAGTCTGAGAAGACGGCAAAGTGGCTGAGCGGAGAGTACTCAATAAAGAATAAAGTTGAAGGAGAGTAGGATGGCCTTGGCCTCGGCCGAGAAGATTAAAGAGTAGTTGGGAAGCCTGCTACGGAGGGTGATGTCTTGGATGACGGCAGCAGCAGCTGTCTTGTCGCCTTCCTTGAAGCCATCAGTATATATGGAGGTGTAATTTGAGAGTTGGTCTTTGATTTGGTTGTGGAGATTGATGAAGAGGTTAGGGTGGATTTGGATTGTGTGATGGGTGGAGAGGCCCAGGTGGATAGAAGGGAGGGGTGACCCAGGGAGAAAAAGTGGGACAGGAGAAGGTGCCAAGAGTGTCGGGCTTTATGCCGAGATGGTGGTGGTCTGGTTTGATGTGAAGCTGAAGGGAGGGGATAGGGTTTTTGTCCTATCAAAGAGGGTGGAGAAATTGGCTTACCTAATGAGGTTGTAAACAGAGTTCTGGGTGTTGTTGAGGGCTCTAAAAGCATAGGAAAGGCTAAGCTTTCTACACCTTAGCAGAAAGTGGATTCGTTGGAGTGGTCCTGTAGGCACCCAGACAAAGCCTGAGGGCTTCATTTTTGGTGGTGTTGATGTGGTTGATTAAGGTAAGAGTTGTGAGCGGCACAGTAGACAATATTACCGTAGTCGAGCTTGACACAAATGGTGAGCCTGAAGAATTTGAGGAAAGCATGGGGGTTTGCACCCCAAGTGGTGTTGGAGAAGAGACGGAGAATGTTGCCAGAGCTGTTGCATTTCTATTTCAGGTTGGTGATGTGCTTGCTTGTAGGAGAGCTTGGGGTCTAGGGTTAAACCCAGGAACTTGGTGTGGTCAACTTTAGGTATGCGATTGCCATTGAGCACGAGGTTCCGCTTGGGGTGGAGATTGTTGAAATGACAGAAGCTGGATGCAGACTGTCTTGTCTTTGGAGAATTTAAAACCTTTATTGTTGCACCAGTCTTGCAACCAGTTGAGGTTGAGTTGGATCCTATTCTCGACAAAAGGAAAGCTAAGAAATGAGTAGATGGTGAAGTCGTCTACATAGAGGGAGCGTTTGATGTTGGGCCAAGCTTGTCCACGATGTTGTTATGCTCAGGTCAAAGAGAATGCGGAAGAGGATGCTACCTTGGGGTACGCCCGCCCTCTTCTTGGGGGTAGGGGTTGAAGAGGGTGTGACCAATACGAACTTAGAACTGCCTGGGTGAGAGAAAATGTTGAAAAAAGATGAGGAGGTGGCATTCGAGGCCGGTGGTGTGAAGTTTGCGGGTAATGCCGTATTTCCAAGTAGTGTCGAAAGCTTTCTCGTGGTCGAAAAAGATGGCAATGACGTGTTCCTTTTTTGCAAAGGATTTCCGGATAATGGTGTCGATCGTTATTAATCTGGTAAGTGGTCCAGGGTATTGCGACGTTTCCGAAAGTCGCTTTGGTGATAGGAGAGGATTTTTTTGGTCTCAAGGAACCAGTTTGGTTTCTGGTTAATGATTGTTTCCATAAGTTTACAGAGACAGCAGGTGAGGGCGATGGGGAGGTAGCTGGAGTGATCAGTACTGTCCTTTCCTGGTTTGGGGATAGCTGTCTTCTAGATAGAAGGAATGGAGTGTGAGGACCAAATGTGGTTGAAGATGGTGAGTATGGTAGTGGTGGTCTTGTTGGGGAGGTTATTTGGGTGCCTTGATTTAATTCAGAAAGGGTGAAGCTCTCGGTGTTTTTGGAGGGAAAGGTAACACTCCGGGCTTCATCGCGACCTTTTTTTGTTTTATTACTTTGAAAGCATTGGGGTACTTGGCCGAGGACGAGTTGTTGCTGAAAAAGGCGGCGAGGTGGTTAACAATATCCTTATTCGCGGTGAGAAGATTACCATTCCAGGAGAGATGGGAGACTCGCCCATCCTGCTGTGAAAGTTGTTAACCATACTCCAAATCTTTTTAGTGGGGATATTGGTGGTGACAAAAGATATGAATTTGTTCCAAGTTTTGGTTTTACTGTCCTTGCGCCTGGCTTTGGCACGGCTGATGCGAACGAGGTTGAGGTTGTGAGTGGTCGTGTTTGTATTGAAGTTCCTGAGGGCCCTTTTTCAGTTCTAGATGGCGGTTTTGCAGTCATCGGCGAACCAGGGGTTGGGAAGGTGTTAAGGGTATTTGGGTAATGGAGCAGGTGGCGATGTTGATAAGGATATCACTTAAGTTTGACATGGGATCCTCACCCTCAAGGAGATGGGGAGAGAGGTGAGAGTCGCAGATGGTTTCGAAAAGGGGCCAGTCGACCTTCTTAAGGTTCTAATTGGGAGAGTAGTCTGTAGGAGTTTGAAGGTTAGATTTAATTTTGAGCAAGGAGAGGCTATGCTGTCGAACGGAGTTTTTGACGAGCTTCCCTCTGGGGTGGTGGTATTGGAGCCCCACTGGGAGTTGTGGGCGTTGAAGTCACCAAGAAGGATGAAAGGGGAGGGAAGCTGAGAGATGAGGTTGTTAAGGCTGGTTGGCTAAACGTTAGCGTTGGCATGCTGCAGCATGCTGTTGCGTTGACTGAACTTTTAATACACCAAAGATTTCAAACGTCGTGCAGCCGTTTTCTACAAATTCTGCATTAATATCATATAGAATTGTTCGATGTTTACTTTAACTGAAATTTGCGATTCCAAAAACAACAAATCTATCTTCACAAACATATCACTGTATGTAGATAGCGACAACAGATAACATTTATCCATGAGTACAAATTTAAAATAAGTTTACGTTTCAACTCTTAAATACATGATTCAAGGACCTAATCTTGACCATCTTCCGGACTGATGATATATGTATGTAACAAAGGGGTATCTTTCGTTTTCAACTAGTGTTTTTTATCTACCAAAATCTAATGCTTCAGTGGAGAATAAGTTAAAGGGGAACGTAGATACGTGCAAAAAAAGAAAAAGAAAAAGTATAAAACAAAATAAAAACAACAATAAAAAAGGAAGGGCATCATATTATAAAGGGTGGGGCTGCTTGTATAGCTAGAAAATACCAAAAGTGTAAAGTACACCAAACCACACCCGACTGACAAACAATGTAAGAGGTTTAATAGTGCCTCCCCATGCACGAAATCATAAAACGCTAACCTAACCCAAACCATCCCTAATGCTGCTTCGACGTAAATCTAAATATCTGAGGTAAGTTTGATCGGAACAGGCACCTTCATTATAGCTTTCTCTTTCACCCAAAAGTCCATGACTCGGGGACTGGAAGTTTGCCTCTTGGACGCCAAGTACTTCAAAACTAGCCTCATTCACGTACAGGCCACGTGATATACACAATTTTCCCGAGTGATCTTGAAATAGCTCCCGCAACTTCAGGAAAATAGCACCACATTGGGAACAAATTTTGATCAATTGGGCCGCCATACGGATCAAAATACACAGGAGCTTTGCATTCATTTCCCTGTAACTCCAGAAGTGTATAACTTTAACAGACGAAGGCTTGGTGTCATTTTGATGACGGGAATCTGTGCAACGTCCATTGATTCAAAAATTGATTGGAACACCTAAGCTTTCTAAAATATTCTTCACAACTATTCTTATAAATAGATTGACATTGTTCATATCGGGGATATCATCAACAAGTGTAACGTCATTAAAACTAATATCACCCATTTTTTTCGATATTGCTTCAGACAAAGTTGCCTCAAGCCTCAGAGTAAGACATTGGCACTTGATTGGATCACACCTTTTATTACAAAAGCACTTTGTTAGTTCGTATCAAAGAGATAGTGGTCCGTCAACTGCATGTTCGCATTTAAAATTTCTTAACTCTGCTGTTTGCTACGTCTTACGAATTTATGTATTGCTTGTGCTAATTTAAAACCACTTCTAGTCATTCTCATACACCTGTCCCATACTTCAAAAGAAAAACCGCCAGGTAGACGCTGCCGGGTGGCAGCCGGATCACATCTGCCCAATTCTCCAAGAGTGGGCCCGTCAGGGAGACACTGCCGGGTGGCATATTGATCCTTCACTTCGGGCCCAGTCGCGAAAGAAAAGCGGGAACACGTAGATATTGCCATCCATACCATGGTGTATAGATGATCGCATGTTTAGAATTATGTGAAGTTGGCAAACTGGCTAAGCTATTTTACATTTATTCTTGAAAAATAAATAGATGAAGTGCGTTCAACGGAAATGAACAAATCGAATTTAAACAAAGGCCAAAATCTAAATTGACTCTTATTAATAGCTCATCCCAAGAAAACTTGCTGGAAGCGTCATCAAATATGACGTCATATTGGAGGCGTTACTGATTGTATTGTTGCATTATTTTGTATTAATTTGATATTTGAGCAACTATTTTGACCAATCAGAAACACTGAAATGTATTGTTAAAGTTATACTGAAGTTGATACGATAAGTCGCTATTTATAGAACTCTTTGCGCATGTGCAGTGTCAGGTTAGTGCGTATGTCAATCTTTCAGTCTATGGAGAATGTTTAATGTCGGTTAGTTCGAAAATATTGGCCAGGTAATTTTTCTTCTGCTTTGTAAAAGATAATGTTCAGGAAAAGAAAATAAGGCTGAGCGAAGAGCTGGAAAATTAATCAGACAAGATAGTAAGAATTTTAGTTGCTGTTTACAACTATTTAAAACATGATTAACTTTCAGTTAAATGTTTGTGAATTGCAAATGGTAGCCGCCAGCCAGCCAGTGAAGCCACACATAACCATAACTAAGATTTCAATGGGTAATGCTTAATTGGGTGAATCGTTCCCATTAGTGGGTAGATCGGATTCAATATTGAGTAGAATAGATGGGGTGAGATAGTTCCCGACGGGGCTAATTCCCTTGGCCCCACGTGCTACCCCTGATCGCAATGAGCAGATTGTTCATGACAACATTGTTAACTATTAAACATGCATTGACAAATGAGCAAAATTAGGCTTTTCAGGGAATTATTGGTGGGTGATCCTTCCATATCCCTTCTGATTGGTGCCCGGCCTGTTCTCATACTTCTTTTCATTGTTGTCTTTATGATGTTTTATCTAAAGTGAGGAGTATTTTAGAGCCTTCTGGGCCCGTGGATTATTCTAGAATCTTCTGGGCCCGTGGATTATTCTAGAGCCTTCTAAGCCCATGGATCATTCTAGAGTCTTTTGGGCCCGTGGATTATACAAACTCTTCTAGGTCCATGGAATATTCTAGAGTCTCTTGGACCCGTGGATTATTCTGGAGTCTTCTGGGCCCGTGGATTATTCTAGAGTCTTCTGGGCCCATAGATTATTCTAGAGCCTTCTAGAGTCTCCTGGGCCCGTGGAGTAATCTAGAGCCTTCTGGGGCCCGTGGATTATTCTAGAGCCTTCTGAGCCCATGGAGTATTATAGAGTCTTCTGGGCCCGTGGAGTATTCTAGAGTCTTCTGGGTCCGTGTATTATTCTAGTGTCTTCTGGGCCCGTGGATTATTCTAGAGTCTTCTGGGCCCATGGAGTATTCTAGAGTCTTTTGGGCCCGTGGAGTATTCTACAGCCTTCTGGGCCCGTAGATTATTCTAGAGCCTTCTGGGCCCGTGGATTATTCTAGAGCCTTCTGAGCCCATGAATTAATCTAGAGTCTTCTGGGCCCGTGGATTATTCTAGAGTCTTCTGGGCCCGTAGATTATTCTAAAGCCTTCTGGGCCCGTGGATTATTCTAGAACCTTCTGAGCCCATGGATCATTCTAGAGTCTTCTGGGCCCGTGGATTATTCTAAAGTCTTCTGGGCCCATGGAGTATTCTAGAGTCTTTTGGGCCCGTGGAGTATTCTACAGCCTTCTGGGCCCGTAGATTATTCTAGAGCCTTCTGGGCCCGTGGATTATTCTAGAGCCTTCTGAGCCCATGAATTAATCTAGAGTCTTCTGGGCCCGTGGATTATTCTAGAGCCTACTGGGCACGAGGATTATTTTAGAGCCTTCTAGGCTGGTGGATTATTCTAAAGTCTTCTGGACCCGTGGATTATTCTAGAGTCTTCTGGGCCCATAGATTATTCTAGAGCCTTGTTGGCCCGTGGATTTTTCTAGAGCCTTCTGAGCCCATGGAGTATTCTAAAGTCTTCTGGGCCCATGGATTATTCTAAAGTCTTCTGGGCCCGTAGATTATTCTAGTCTTCTGGGCCCTGGAATAATTCTAGAGTCTTCTGGGCCCGTAGATTATTCTAGAGTCTTCTGGGCCCGTGGATTATACAAACTCTTCTAGGTCCATGGAATATTCTAGAGTCTTCTGGGCCCGTGGATTATTCTGGAGTCTTCTGGGCCCGTGGATTATTCTAGAGTCATCTGGGCCCATAGATTATTCTAGAGCCTTCTAGAGTCTCCTGGGTCCGTGGAGTATTCTAGAGCCTTCTGGGGCCCGTAGATTATTCTAGAGTCTTCTGGGCTCGTGGATTATTCTAGAGCCTTCTGAGCCCATGGATTATTCTAGAGTCTTCTGGCCCGTGGAGTATTCTAGAGTCTTCTGGGCCCGTGAATTATTCTAGAGTCTTTTGGGCCCGTGGATTATTCTAGAGTCTTCTGGGCCCATGGAGTATTCTAGAGTCTTTTGGGCCTGTGGAGTATTCTACAGCCTTCTGGGCCCGTAGATTATTCTAGAGCCTTCTGGGCCCGTGGATTATTCTAGAGCCTTCTGAGCCCATGAATTATTCTAGAGTCTTCTGGGCCCGTGGATTATTCTAGAGTCTTCTGGGCTCGTGGATTATTCTAGAGTCTTCTGGGCCCATGGAGTATTCTAGAGTCTTTTAAGCCCGTGGAGTATTCTAAAGCCTTCTGGGCCCGTAGATTTTTCTAGAGACTTCTGGGCTCATGAATTATTCTAGAGTCTTCTGGGCCCGTAGATTATTCTAGAGTCTTCTGGGCCCGTGGATTATTCTAGAGCCTTCTGAGCCCATGAATTATTCTAAAGTCTTCTGGACCCGTGGATTATTCTAGAGTCTTCTGGGCCCATAGATTATTCTAGAGCCTTGTTGGCCCGTGGATTTTTCTAGAGCCTTCTGAGCCCATGGAGTATTCTAGAGTCTTCTGGGCCCGTGGATTATTCTAGAGTTTTCTGGGCCCGTAGATTATTCTAGAGTCTTCTGGGCCCGTGGATTATTCTAGAATCTTCTGGGCCCGTGGAGTATTCTAGTTTTCTGGGCCCGTGGATTATTCTAGTCTTCTGGGCCCTGGGATAATTCTAGAGTCTTCTGGGCCCGTGGATCATTCTAGAGTCTTCTGGGCCCGTGGATTATTCAAGAGTCTTATGGGCCCTGGGATTATTCTAGAGTCTTCTGGGCCCGTGGCAAGTTTGGCGCTCGGGCCCCATATCACAGAGTAATATCTCTCTATTTCTAAGAAGAAATCAATATCAATAGGAACCCCCACACACACACACACACACATATACAATACACCCACACACACACAATGCACACACACACACACGCGCACACACATGTATATATATTTATATATATATATATATATATATATATATATGTATATATATATATATATATATATATATATATATATATATATATATATATATATATATATATATATATATATATATATATATATATATATATATATATATATATATATATATATATATATATATATATATATATATATATATATATCTATGTATATATATATATATATATATATCTATATATATATATATATATATATATATATATATATATATATATATATATATATATATATATATATATATATATATATATATATATATATATATATATATATATATATATATATATATATATATATATATATATATATATATATATATATATATATATATATACAATTTTGTGCTGAAAACGAGGGGTCACCGTATTTACCGTAGTGTTGCAAACCTGATATTAAGCAATTTCATTTAACTTTTGGGATTGGTGGCGCCTCCCTCCCTCCCCCTTCCAGAATATTTTGCAAAGTGACATATTTTGTCCGATATGAAGAACTTCCCCCTCCCCTTCCCCCGAGACAAACCTGCCTCTCTTTCACCAGCATCAAAATTCCGGTGCTGCATCTGACTTATAGGAGTTTTAATATTTTGTGAGTTATTTTTTAGTGCAGAGACCGCGGAGGGATTGGGGTGGGGGCTTCCTGGTTTTTCCCTGATGGGAGGTAATCCTAGGATTTTACAAACATAAAATTGTAACAATTTGGAAAAAGCATTCGAAATCTTGGTCAAATTTGTAAACAAATTACCCGAAAATTGACCAAGTTTCCTCAAAATTAAAGAAATTTCTCCAAAATCGTACAAAATTTCCCGAAAATGAAGGTCAAATTGAAAGCAGATTTGGCAGTTATATTCAAAATTTTGGTCAAACTTGTCTACAAATTTCCCCTAAATTGACAAATAATTTTCCCCAAATTCCACAAAAATGTATAAGATTGAAGGAAATTTCCCGAAAATTGAAAATGGCCCAAAAATGAAGGAAATTACCCAATAATTGGAAAAAGGGCCCAAAATTGAAGGAAATTTCGCGAAAATTGAGATGAAAATGGCCCAAATATGAAGAAGATTTCCCAATAATTTAGAGAAATGGTCCAAACATGAAGAAATTTCCCGAAAATTCCCAAAAGTTAAACTAAATTTTTCTAAGATTGTCGGTGAATTCTAAGGAAAGATTCCGACATTTCCAGAAAATCCCGAAATGTAAGGTGAAATTGAACGCAGATTTGTTAAAGTAATTTCAGTCACATTTGTCTACAATTTTCACGAAAATTGTCAAAATTTTCCCCAAAATCTACTCAAACTGCCAAAAAGTTTGAGTTTTCCGAAAATTTAGAAAAATGGCCAAAAAATGAAATAATTAGAGGTCAATAGGTTAAAGGTCATGGGTCAAAGGTCAAATAAGTGCTTTTTATGCAAAATTTTGCTCATTTTACTCAAAAAGTACAAGACCTATGCCAACCTTATGTTGTACCATGACACTTGGTACATGAATTTGTGTCCCATGTAGACTCTGGTCTCAAAAGGTCAAAGATTACAGAGCTATTGACCTTCCCCCTATAGTAATGGATTGGTCCGTGTGACATGAACATGAATGGTGTCGTGCAGTAGGGTACAATAAATGTGCACAATTTCAGAAGTTATTTAAGTGATTATGGTTAAGGGTCAGAGGTCAAATATGTGATTTTAAGGGTAATTATGTAAATCAAAAATACAAGATCTATACCAAGCCTATGTTATACCATGATACCTTGGTACATGAATTTGTGTCCCGTAGACTTTGGAGACAAAAGGTCAAAGGTCTGTTTATACTCCCATGGGTAATAGAAACCATAATCATACTTAAAGAAAGATAGCCAAGCCTATCTCAACATCGGCTTGTACTCGAGCTGGCGTGGGCAGTTCAATCCATCAAAAGTCACAGAGCTATAGTGGCCCTGTTATCTATTTTCCCCACTGTGCAAAGAAGAATTTGAATTCCTTTGAAGCAGATACTTTGACCAGGCATCATCCGTTAAGCATAGAACACTCTCCGGAAATATTGATACTTCAGGTGACAAGATAAGTCGATTGTTGCTTACTCCACAACAGAGCCGTCTACTAAAGATTGCAAACTTTTATCAAGCACTTATGGTAGATTTTGGCACTACTACTAAGTCACTACTTTTAGCAAAGAAAGCTGAAGAAATGGTCAAGCAAAATGGTTTTGCGTATCTTTTTTCTTTTTCATGTGTGTCAGGTATATTCGTTGAGGTTAGAAATGAAGACGATAATTGTGTGGAATATTTAGAATCCCTGCTCACTATAAGAATACAAATATATATATTTTTTTTGTGATTCACACGTGGAGTTACGGAGGAAGAGCTCAGAGTATGAAAAGCGTATTCAACAATCTGTAGGTCAAAATAAGTCAGCGTTTACGGAATGCCCTTTAAAAATGAACACCTAAGCTTTTGGACGATAAGATGGAATCACTGATCTCCCAACATCGGGGTAAAAACGTTAATTTCTTTTGCGATGAGTTACCACTTGGCTATCAGGAGTGTAGATGGGATGATCCAGTTACCACCCAGTAGCGTCTTCCTGGCGGTTTTTCTCTTTAAGTATTGGACAAGTGTATGAAAATGACCAGAAATGGCTTTAAATTAGCACAAGCAATATATAAATTCAAGGGTAAGACGTTGCAAACAACAGAGTTAAGAAATTTCGAATGCGGACATGCTGTTGACGGTCCACCATCTCCTTGGTACGAAGTAACAAAGTGCATTTGTAATCAAAAACAGGATCCAATCGAGTGCCAATGTATTATTCAAAGGCTTACGCCAATTGTCACAGCACTTGTCGGAAATTTGGGCAATATTACTTTTATTGACGTCATATTCGTTGTTCGTGATACACTCGATCTGAAGCTTATCAGTCTATCAGTCTATTTTCTGATTCTATCAGTCTATTTAAAGAGTCTATTAGTCTAATTCTAAAAGAAGTTATAAAGTAAACTTTACAGGGCTTAAGTTCCAATCATAAAATGTTACCAAGCTTTCTTCCGTTAAAGTTGTACATTTCTGGAGTTACAAGAGTAATATATATAAAGGTCTTGTGTATGTTGATCCGTATGGCGGCTCAATTGATCCAAATTTGTTTCCGAGATGGTGTTATGTTGGAGGAGCTATTTCAAGATCACTCGCGCAAATGGTGTATGTCACGTGGTCTGTATGTAAACGAGGCTTGTTTCTGAACTACTTGGCCTCCATGAGACAAATGCGTCGTCTCCTAGTCCCCCGAATGCGAAGGGTATTCGTTCATGGACTTCTTGGTGAAAGAGAAAATTTCCGTAGATAACAAACACTGGTTAAAAACAAACGATACCAGTTTGATACCTTTACACATACCAGGGCCTAAAATAAACAACCAAAAAGTTCCGTGAATGGTTCCTTTAATAGCGCCGCAACTTGTGATATTTCCAATGATCTTTTTTGTTCTGATATTTCGCATGATCCATGATACAAGCAGTGTTGTATATTTCAAGTTTTGAAATACGTCTGACGAAACTAAACTCAGTAATATACCTTCGTTCTGCTCATTACTAGATATTATCCATTCCCCTATTTTATCCTCACGACGTAGGTATTTGAGGAAAATAAACGGGCATTTAGAGATTTCAAATGTTTGTAGATCTAAAGCAACATTCTGATTGATATTTCAGTGACATGAAACATCGAAAAAAGGTCAATTACCTACTCTTTCTGCACAAATATATCGCAATATTTGAATAAAGTGGCTGAAAGACGTCTGCAATCACAGAATCTCTACCTGACTGATCATGGATTATTAAAAATACATGCATGTAAAACAAATTTAAACGAGGATAAATCAGTACCGAACATCAGGATCTTTTCTGACAGATGTTCTTTTGACATTTAATCGAAATTTGAAGATATCCTAATCAAAACTTTGCATTTGTGCTTCAACTTTTATAGCAAAAACATTATTAAAAAGATACTATAACACTCTAAAATGTGTAACTATCTTAAACAATCGAAAACAGCCAGAGAGAACCGATGCAACATGATACTTCACATAGTATAGTTCATTACTCCTATTCATGAAAACCGAACTCCTCAGCTTCATTTTCCTTTTTGACATTTATCTTACTTTTCTTTGTCATTCGACTGTCCTTGTGTCACAATAGTTAGAATCAGTCTGTTATGAACAGTCAACGCAGCAGTATGCTGCGTAATTATGCGTATTGCTACAGAGGGTTTCACGCGAAATCGTATTGCAGAATCCCTTGGACAATGGTTGACATTCACCTAAAGAGAGAAAAAATCAAAAAATCAAATGAAAACAGTTTTTTTTAATAAATAATTAGGTCTGCAATACCATTCACCTTCCTGGACTCGCGCTAAAAAACGTCAAGTTATACTGACTTATTGTCATCATAGGTCCCTTAAAGCAGGACTTTTACCGGACCGCAGCCTAATCACGATAAAAAATACGTCATGCAACGTATGTCACATAAGCCTACAATGTGATGACCATTATATCATAGGCCTCGGTGTAAGTCATACAGGTAAGGAGTTACAATGCTCAGGTGGTAGAGCGCACGGTGATGCCAGAGGTTTCCGGTTCGAGTCTCATCTGCTCATAGGATCTCATCATCATCATCATGAGGTCATGTATCCTAGCCGCTTACCGTTGCGGTAACCACTTCAGGAGATTCTCCTCCATAAATTATTTTCTCCCGAAGAAGGGAAAATCTCAGACGCCATTTTGAAGATTATTATTGATGCCTTTAACGAAACAGCGTAACGCTATGACACAGAACTTGTATGGGTTCTAGAAATTGTATAACCAAGTAGGTAAATTTCATTTTTGCATTTTGTGAGTGAGTGGATTTCTATTTTTCAAGCTTGAAGAATGAACTAGAATAATTTCATGTAACTTTCAAAAGGGGATCTCTTCCCGGTCCGCCCTCAACTTTCAGAAGGGCCCTCCTGCCCCCGCCCGCCTTAACTTTTAAAAGGGCACCTCCTGCCCCCTTCACTCTAGGGCAAGGGAACAGCCGCCCTCGTGGTTCCGACACCGCTGGCTGTTAGAATCAGTGATAGGTGTTGGTAACAACATTTAATAGTGCACACCATGCCATTATAGTTTGTTTTGTTTTCCTACGATTACCATACTTAAAAGAAGATTGTCCAAAGATTGTACTCCAGTTAGCTGGGCCCAACTAGGGTAAAATATATTGTGTTTTTCATGAGTCAAGACAAGCGTTCCTTCTTATCCGGCTTGTGATTATTAAGTTTAATTTGGCTGCAACCGTGGTTTTGATTGGGTGTTTCTTATTTCCATAAGTTTAAGTTAAAGCAAATGTCATGTAAAGTCAAGTACTGAAGGATGTGTGCTCGTTGGGATGATGCACAGTCAACCATTGGGCCAACCAGCCAACGTGCTTAGTCAACTGTTGGTTACAGTACGTTGCACCAGCATTGGCCTAACCTTAGCATACCGACCGAACTTGGTACCAATCTTTGATCAGCGTTGGGACAACGGTGTGCTCTTTTGAGGAGTGAGTCAAGCTTCGTTGTACCTGAATGTGACCTGGCTCATGAATCTTCGACTGTTAGATCTGTCAATGTGAAAAGTTGCAAGGCAATTCTGATCAAGAATGGAAGTCAAGCGTTTGAATGCTCCAAGCAGTGGTGGCACCAGGATTTTAGTCATGAGGTGGGGTGGAAGGGAGGGGGTGGCAAGCAAGGGGAAATCTTGTCTCATTGGAGGCAAAAGCCTAAAAATCGGACAAATATGTCACATATCTGGGGAACAAGTAGGGGGCAAAGCAATCTTGTGGGGGATTCTCCCATGCCCCAATAGCGCTGCCATTGGCTCGAAGCCGGACCAAGCGTATCAAAAAAGTCAAATATTTGGATTGGCTAGGAAGACATGTTGTTTTTCATATATTTATCTGCCTTGCAGTGAGTTGCTTATCACTGGCGATTGTGTATCATTGAAAGTTCAAAATGAGAGGTAAAGTCTCATTCAAAATGTGAAGTGCTTGTAACCTCTCCCTTTGTTAGATCTTTTGTGTATTTATGGTCATCTTAAGGCGTATTTTGTAAATTCATGATTTAATTATATATTCTCACTTGTATATTGTCATGGTTAAGGTAACATTACCGCCATCTCCGGTAGTAAACACCATGGCGTAATAGGAATATTTTCATGAGTATAATTTTTTATGTATATGATAGAGGACTATTAAAAAAGGGAATTTGTGTAACAATCTTGTAATGATATCTTATTCGGTTGAATTATTTTAGTTCAAAGATTACACCCATGTGTTGAATTGTGACCTCACAGTGTAGTGTGATGTCACAAAGGCAAATGCAAGACAACAGTTGTGCATTTCACTGATTATTAATTACTTCTTTATAAATAGGTTGAAACAGTTTTTTATTTAATAACGGAGACGGGTATAACATGCACTTTATAGTAATGTGTTTTGCCCATCTGCGCATGAACCTTACACTTTTAAGTAAAAATAGTTTTGTTTGTTTGTTTGTTTGTTGAGGGTTTAACGGCACCACGACAACGAGGGTCAAATTGTGCCTGGGAGATTAGATCATTCTAGAGGTAGGAAGGAAAGAAAAACAGGGGAGATTGAGAGAAATACAAGAACTAAAAGTCAGAAAGCTGGGATCGAGAGAGGAGGTGCATGGGTCAAAAAAACAAAGTATAGAGAAGTGGTTGGATGAGAGGACTAAGCTGCTAACTATGGTTGTAGAGGGAAACATGATGAAGGAAGGAGATCATTTTATCCGGAGGTTTTTCTGGAAGACCTCAGCAATTGAGTTGTGGGTAGCGAGGGAAGCTCTGGGAAGGTTGTATAGGGGAAAAGTAAGGAGAAACGTGATGGACTGTGAGGGTGCAATGGCAATTGTTGCAAAGGGGATGGGGGAGCCAATAAGGAGGTGAAAGTGGGTGAAGTGGGTGTGACCTATTATAAGACGGGTAATATGAACGTTGTCGGCACGAGAGAGGTTGTAGATGATGGGTTTAATCGGAATGGTGGGCTGCATGACGTGGAGTTTGTTATCAATCTGGGAGTCCCATGAGGTTTGCCAGCGGTCACGAACAAGGGAAGCGATAAGCGGTTTGATGTCAGAAAGGGTTTTGGGAAATGAGGTAGGGGGAGGTTGAGCGAAAGCTTAGCGGCTGCATCAGCCCTGTCAAGTAAAATAGAATTAAAATTGGTTGTACATAAATAAATAAACAGTTTCTAAGATTTGCCTGTATGACAACACATTGTATACTGCAAGGTAATATTGGTTAAATATTTACAATGTAATGACTGGTTGTTTACACCAGTTTCCTCTATAATGGGAATATCCCTTGGGTTTTTTGGTATCGTTTATTCTTTGTTCCATGGTTATCGTAATTGAGATAAGATTGTACTGTAATAAGCAATGTCTGAGCTAGGTTAAAATATGAGTCAAGACGTTATGATTTACTACTTTGGGATTATCAAGTTTAATTTGGTTGCAACAATGGGTTGGTTTGGGTATTTCCTATGTACATATAAGTTAAAGTTAAGCAAAGGTGATGTCAATTAAGAGAAGGAAAGAATGTTTTGTGAATACTGATGAACACGGGAAGATGCTTTTGAATAAAAGAAATGCCATTTTAAACTAGTTATAACATTATTTATTTTTCGCATTTTTTCTCTCAAATTTCCCGCATTTTGATATGGGCGCAAAGTGTAGGCCGTCATCGTTAAATCCGGGGTGCTACAGATGTACATACTGTAGCACAATAGCATAAGGCTTAACGTAAGTACAGCAAATGATTATGGCACATATAAGAACATTGTTTTCTCTATGTCAGTATAAGTTCCTTATTTGTTAAACCATAGGGTTCTTTGTTTTAGGTCCTCTTCTGGATTCTTGATGTAAAATCCCCTTTGTAACGCAAAAGGTTGTCATTGAGTTAGAAAAGTAAATTCGATAACGATATACCTACTCTAACTTACGATACATACCCGAACTTACGATACCTACCCGAACCTGCGATACCAGTCCAAGCTTACGATACACCAGCCTTAACTTATGATACAAACCCCAAAATACAATACCTACCCGGTGGGCAGTCTTGCAAAATACAAGTTTCCATGGTGGGTGGTTTTTCATGGTCGCAACGGAAATCAATTTCTGCATGAGTTGGATTATTACACGATACACTCCTTGTTTGGATGCCTCTCCCGCATGTTACCGAACACTGTCAAAATGGAAATCAAAATAGGTTTTTACCTCATTGCCTTCAATTTTTGGACCGCAAATTTTAAAAGATACAAAAGGTCATCACAAATTTGTCGTCCATATTCCTTCAAATTGAACACAAATTTGTGATCAACTTTCCGAATTCTCCCTGCCTCTCCCTTTCAATTACGCATCTGAGATGTCGATACATCAAAAACAGTTGCTAACTTCCGAGGTATAGGAAACATTTTATTGTATTGGTGTAATCAAAAAACATGGCACTTTCTTACCTCTGACCAAGATGTTGTTGCCCACTCAACTGCACATATGCCTTTATTGCATGCTTCTGATGTCACAGGCTTTGTGTTTACTTCGCAAAAATGTTCATGAACTTCCGTAGCTTCAATAATGACTTCATTTTCTCTCCGTACATCTGTACAAACTACCCCTCTTGTTCTCAGCCCCTCACCAACGCAGGTAATGGAACATGGACTCCATGTCTCTGAATACCATTCATAACTAGTGATGAATGGGAATAAATTAATTAAAATCCCTATCATAAATGAAGAAACCGGGAAGCCTGTGGGGAAGGTGCCCACACCCCCACCCCTCTCCCATCCTCGCCACACACACACAAACTTTTCTGAAAATGATAAAAGTGCCCTTTTTAAAAATGAAAAGTGCCATTCAATTACTATCAAAAATGCAACAAATGGAAGAATGACAGTGCGCATACTTTTTTTTTCTTAATTTAAAAAGTGCCCTTTTCAAAATGAAATATCCCATAATAACTGACCAATAGTAGAAGACTAGCGACTTTTGTCAGACTCATGTACGGTAAAATGTGTTTCTATTGAATAAGTATCCCTTTCTAAAAATGAAGTGCCCGATTTTAATTTGCTTTAACTACAGACAGGGCCAGACATATGTATATGACTTGGGGAGCGCCCCTAATAGGTCGTGCCCGCAACCACTCTTCGAAAGCTTCATACACTCGTGATCCTATTAATAACTAATAAGGACGAACGAGGCTTGAAAAACAGCACAAGCTTAAAATGTTAAGGTACGATATATTTATTGCATTTTAGACCGTAAAAGTATAATCAATATTGCAACACGTGCATTTGATTGTGCAAGATGTTGTAATAAGATTAGAACTATCAACAAAAAGGTCTCAAAACCAACAATTCTTATCATTTGTTAGAAATAAATTTGACAATTCATGGACTAATTCCCTTGCTTTAACAATTGGGCATTTCCTTTACCTCCCCACCCCCCCCACCCTCTGTCGTAGGTTAGGCGCAAACTGATCCTCACCTTGGGGGTGGCCCACATTCTGCTTCGTTGCAGCTTTTGCTCATGTTCAGGTTCATGTACTGCTCGTAATCGCAGAGATTATCTCCTACCGTCGCATTATCACTCGTTCGCTTACACCGATATACGTAGTATGAAAAGCCTGTCAGATAAAGAAACACATATCAATGTTTGGAGGTATACCCCTCAACATGGACACCCATATCGCACGTTATAAAGGATGATATGAATATTAAGAATGAATCACATTACTAAACAGACAGAAATATATATTGTTCAAAGTTAAACAAAAAATGATCTTGAAAACTAAGAACAAAAAATGTTGTCAAACAAAACAACTTTTTGGAAATTTCAGTTTTGGAAATTTCAATCTTTGTTGAAAAAAGTTCAATCTTCAATTCAAGATGATCGGGGATGAGTTTCTCTATTCTTCCATAATCATTAACAACCTGAGTTATATCCTCTATGAGTCTCCCTCCCCACCCATCTTTCCGTACACTGATCAGCGTTTTACTGCAAAACTTGCAAGAGTGACCCATATTTTCAAATCTGATGACCCATCCACTTTAAATAATTACCGACCTATTTCAGTTCTCTCATCAAAATATTTTAAAGAGTTATTTACAATAGAAATATTATTTTTCTCAATAAGCATAATATTATATGTGACCACCAGTTTGAATTTCACCAAAAGTACTCAACCTATATGGCAGGGTTACATATCTCTCATTTTATTTCGAAAGGTTTTAATAACAATGAATATACTGTAATTACATTTTTGGATTGATCTAAGGCCTTTAATACTGTCAATCATACCATTCTTTTACGTGAGCACTTACATTGTGGTATTAGAGGTGTAGCCCATAATTGGTTTCGTGATTATTTGTCCAACCATAAGCAACTTGTTCAAATTAAGAATTGTTCATCTTCATTAGGGGTATTTCTTGTGGTATGCCCCAGGACTCCATTCTTGTACCCTTGTTATTTCTTTTATGTATAAACGACCCCCATTTGCTCTAAAAAACTGTATTTTGTTCTGTTTGCTGATGACACCAGCATTCTTCACAAGACAAATGACCCTCGTTCCTCCATCCCTTTGATTAACCATGATCTTAAAATAGTTTTGGGATGGTTTAAGGCAAACAAACTGTCCCTGAATGTAAAAAAGACCAACTTTATTTTATTTTATCGACTTTGCAACAAGTTTCAAGATCTTAAGATTTGTATTGATGACACATTTGTAAAACTAATTCTGTTAAATTCCTTGGACATAATCTTGACCACCAACTGAATTGGAAGTTTCATATCAATACGTTATTACACAAGACTGCCAAAAGTATAGGAATCCTGTATAAGATAAGTAGTCTTGCACCACAGAAGGTTCTTATTACATTATATAATTCGCTTTATGTTATCACTTTTGTCTTACTGTAATATTGTATGGTGTAATACTCACCCCACTTACCTTGGCCGCCTATTCATTCTCCAGAAAAAAGATATTCGTGTAATCACATCGTCAGACTACAGAACTCACACCTCACCTATAGAACTCATACTTCATCCATAGAACTCATACTTCACCTATAGAACTCATACCACACCTATAGAACTCATACCTCACCTGCAGAACTCATACCCCACCTATAGAATTCATACCTCACCCATAGAACTCATACCTCACGAATAGAACTCATACCTCATCCATAGAACTCATACCTCACCTATAGAACTCATACCTCACCAATAGAACTCACACCTCACCTATAGAACTCATACCTCACCTATAGAACTCATATCTCACCTATGAAACTCATTCCTCACCTATAGAACTCATACCTTACCTATAGAACTCATACCTCACCTATAGAACGCATACCTCACCTATAGAACTCATATCTCACCTATGAAACTCATTCCTCACCTATAGAACTCATACCTCACCTATAGAACTTATACCTTACCTATAGAACTCATACCTCACCTATAGAACTCATAACTCACCTATAGAACTCATACTTCACCTATAGAACTCATACCTCACCGCTTTTTAAAGACTTGAAGATCCTCACTTTGTTCAATATTTATAGATTCCAATTAAGTGTATTCATGTATAAAGCTCTTAAAAACCTTTTGCCTAATGTGCTATGCAGCCTCTTCAGCTTCAATTCAGACATCCATGACCATTTTACCCACTCGAGTGCATTTTAGGCTCTCGAATAATTTACACACGTGTACAGTATTCGCTCCGACATTAAAAGAAAGTCCTTCAGCTTCTCAGGTGTGCAATTCTGGAATAATCTTGATACTGTGTTAAGAAAAACGCCATCAGTTTCTATCTTTCAAAGAAAATCGAAGCAATTACTTTTGTATAATCATTAAACACTATATTGTCAATTGTCTGTACCTTGTGTCACTTTTTTCTTAGTAATTGAACTTTAGGTGTGCGCGTGTGTGTGTGGGAGGGGGATGCTGGGTGGGGGAGGGGGATGCTGGGTGGGGGAGGGGGAGGACTAGGGTTTAGTTTACATGTTATAATAATATGGTAGTATAATATGCATATATATCATCTTGTATTATTTGCATGTACCATGATGGGGTGGGGGATATTAGTCTATTCTATATGTATTTTTTCTGTATATGTAAGTTTTTCATTATCTTATGTTTCTTTATTTGTTTCTTTGTACAGGGGGTCCGCTTTGTAAGGGCAACAGCTCGTTCTCATGATTAGTGTGGAAAATAATCAATCAATCAAATCAAAAGAAACATTTATAAAATATTGATATTTAAAAAATGAAATTATTTTCTACAATTACTCCTTTTTTGCACTCAGCAACTCAGAGCTTAATGCTCTAACAAGCTAGAAATAATAAACAAATGTCATATTCTAAACTAGCTGGTCGAAAAAAAGGAGGAGTATGATATAACTACACTCAATAGGCATACACACAACATCAATCATTTATGGATTTGGAGCGTTAGTGCTTACCTCCGCCACAATTTTTAGAGCACTCAGTCCAACCAATTGGATCCCAAGTATATGTTGTAACTGCTAAGCTTCTTGCAGTTTGAATATAATAACTCCATCGTACATCCACCCTAGAGGTTTTGTCTGTAACATACACCTAAAGAAAGTCAAGTTGTGATATGATTAATCAATCACTTCATTCTAAATCATATTTTTGGTTCCGATGCGACAGCATGAGAAACCTTCGGACATAATGACGTGTGTGTATGGAGAAAAAGAGGAGAGGGGGTATGTGTGTAGTATCTCCTTAACGGAATAAGATTTCCCAATGCTTTCTTCACCTTTTTGTTTCTTTTGACGTCCTCTTTTATGTAAGATAGACTTGCTTGACCCCAGACTGGATTCATGTCATATTTCGTACACAGATAGCCCATGGTCTGTTGATGTGTTCTATTGTTTTTGGTGGTGATATATATGCATATTATATTTTGCTTTCTTCACCTTTTGTTTCTTTTGAAGTGGGCAATTTCGGCTTACAGTGAACATTTTGAAAAAAGTTATAAATGAGCAAGTGTATATCCGTTGTGCGTCATATTGGGCTTGGTAACTTGGTTATTGTGCACATGCTTATGTTATCAGCGGATGTCATTAGTATGCATGGTGGGCGTGGCATAATATGAAAGTGTTAAAATGATGTATACACGATACTCTATCTCATGAACAATATATCAGATTTGTTATATAAGGTACACAGATGGGTCGTGGTCTATACATATATATTATAATTTTGTGGTAGTGATGTCATGAATACAAATGAATAGGCGAGGCTTACTGACAAATTCTTGAAATAGAATCAATGAGCAACCGTTTTTGTATCATACTTGCTACGATAATGTTGTTAATTATTGTGCAAATGTTAATGTCGTCAAAATTTGTATTGTTCTGCATGGTGGGTGTGGCTAATGAATAAATATCATGGAACAAATATTTTATGAAATGCAATAACATGACAATTACATTAATTGACAATTACAATTTTGCAAATCAATCAGCTTATGTGAAAAATGCATTGGAACCACAAAAGCTTTTGATTCTGGTTAAATCGTTGATGCCTTCAAAGGGTGTCTTTTGGCCCAGATAGGGTGATAGCATTGATACGTTTTTTGGACCACAGTTGACACAAAGTTCTGCATGTTGTTTGACAAAACGTCCTGCATGTTGGTTGCTCGTAGGTACGTCTTTGTGTTTTGCCTTTTCTGTAATCATCTTACAAACTTTATTGATACGGTTAATCACAGTCATCTTAACTGTTTACAAGACTATTTTAGTAGCCTCTACAGATATCCAAAAGGCACAAAATCTCAAAAATCGTTTAAAAACAAGAAGATGTCTAGGAAATATGAGGATGCGGTCATAAACAGTTTTGTTTGGCGACAAATCTGATAGGATTA
The DNA here is from genome assembly GCA_020152595.1 of Chiridota heheva. Lineage (NCBI taxonomy): Eukaryota > Metazoa > Echinodermata > Holothuroidea > Apodida > Chiridotidae > Chiridota > Chiridota heheva. The sequence continues at coordinate 765,892 of JAIGNY010001363.1, read as the reverse complement.
TATACCCTCTGAATGGATGGCAATTTTGCAACACTTCACCCCCTTTCCCCCCCCCCCCTTCACCCCCACCCCCGCTTCATCTTTTATATAAGACGAACATGTCTGACCACTCAACTTATCCTAAGTTTCGGTTTACCTGAAGTTGAAGCTCCTTTGAAATTGGACCACTTGTAGTGATACTTTCCGGGCCATATCGCCGGTAAATGAATCTCGTATTGTCAAAGATTAATTCATGTGACCCGACCACTTCTCGATCCCCATTTAACATATGTTCCCCTCCTCTTGCGGCATCTCTGAGCGCTAATGAATGAACAATTATTAAAGGTGTATGGGCAAGTAGACGGCTAAACTGCTATGAAATACATTAAAAACCGTCACAGTAGTAAAAAGAAATTATCAAACATTGACCATTTTACAGCATTTTTAAATCTCATGCATCAATTTGCATATATTGTACAATTTTTGTGATGTATTACAGGGCCACCTTGGTATTTTCTGTTGTACACCTTTGTTTTTAGCTCAACATCCCTTTAAGGATTTGAGCTTATGCGATGTCTAACTTAAGAGCCACGTTCTCATCCGGATACGTTCGGATTTTTGCAGCGTTTATCATATCCTAAGCGTCTTTTGGATGTTTTGCTGTGTTGCTATGTTTGCCTTATATAGATCGATATGTTGATGCAATAACAGTGCATATTGTTGCGTAGAATTTTGCATTCCAAATTCGCTAAAAATGTTTCAAATACTCGGATTTCTCTCGGCGCAGTCCAAATGAATTTAGCATACATAATAACATTGGCTCGGGAAATACCACCGAATACCTCCGATGGAACGAAAAGTGCTTTCAGCAGTTCAATGCTTCGAGTAAACTATAGTTTGACACAAGCGCTAATTAGGCTTAATATCCCGTTTGGGATCTGTCTTACAGGTTAACCAAATTGGAGTATAACACTTGTAGTTGATAGCTCGTTTGGGCTATAAACTTGGGGTTAAAAACTATCAAATAGTGCCTATCCTGAATAGGCTTTCCTATCATGTATATACTGCAATTGAGGCTGTAAAATCACCAAAGTGTAAACAACCAAAATCCACATTTAGTCCCCATTGCCATATTACACGCATGAGCTGGCCTGCAGTAATATTATCCACAATAACTTGCCCATTCACGAGAAGATATTTGTTTTCGTATAGTTGATGCATAAAGTTGTTTATTCTTGTATTTGTTCAGGGGTCAAGTAAATGTTCCATCTTTGACAGAGGACTACGAAAAAAATTGTTAGAGAATTAGTTCAGTGCCCTGGTTCAAACATGTCCATCTGATATGAAAGAGAACTTCAAAAGAAACAACATGTTAAAAAAAGTGTTCAAAAATTCAAGCTTAAAGCTTTGTCTTATCTGTGTAGAAAAGACTGATGTAGTAAGTCTAAGTTGGCGTATACATTCTCACATTCTTAACAATTGTTAATGTATTGCTATGCTTTTTCACTATTTAAATTATGTTTCCTCGAACTTTCTTCAGGCGGTATATTAATAATACCCTTCCAATAGATTCAGTTTTTCCACTTTTTGACATATCCCATGGTTTTTACGCCACAAAATGGCAGACCAAAATATGATAGAATATACAAAGAATTTGATAAATCTAAGGCTATGACATCACAGTCTGATTTCAGTCGTTCCCTACACAAATGATACCAAAATTTAAACTTAGCTATCTCCGTAACGGAATAAGATTTTTGAATGCTTTCGTCACTATTTTGTTTCTTTTGAAGTCTTCGTTCACATAAGATAAACTTGCTTCACTCTGAAATTATCCTTTGAAATCTTTTTATTTATATTTTGTTAAAATAATTGCCATTGAAAGTGTATTTGTGGGATGCTATTATTGATTAATTGTGCTTCATTAATTGTGATAATTAATTATTTGCTCAGAATTAAATTAGCCAGTTAGCAGTATGAGTAAACTATATCATGGTTTAAATCATGTCTTGTTGTAAGGATGCAAAAACCTTCTTTATCTTATACAGCAGTATTTTGCTCTTAGTTTGTCTGTTTTTATGATTTAAATCTCACTCAAAAGCAAACATTGCTAATAAAATTTCCTTCATATTGCAGTTGAGGCCTAAGTTTTTTAGGCTGATTTGAAAAACAGTTTTCACATTTTCAAACGATATTTATGCCCCAATACGCAGTGGGGCAACTTGAGAGTCTTGGCATGCCTAGGGGCCCGTGGGGATTTTGGCCTCTGCAGCAATGTCGGAATCAATCTTATAGCCACCCCCAAAACATATATTGAGCTACTACATCATTAATGTTCAAGCATCACAACCAATGGCGCCGCCAGGAGTTTGATATTGGGGGCACAAACCTTTTCGGCATGGGGTCAATTGGCCCGCCTTACGGCCCCTTGTTGAGTCCAGGGGCAAAGCCCCGGTGGGGAGTCCTCGACCCAGAAAAACCTCACATTTTCCAAGTTTTACATTCCCCAAAAAGACTGAATGTGTGCAATACACGGCTCTTTTAACTAAATTAGGATGATTACAAACGATCTAATATACCAACATATAATTTTACAATGATAAATACTACCCCCCCCCCCCTATTAGAAAAAGGTCAAAAATAGGGGTTCGATATTGGGGCACAAACCTTTGCGGCATGGGGTTAAGGGACCCGCATTAGGGCCCCTTGTGGGGTCCAAGGGCAATATACGAGTCATAATATCACCCATGAATGAATGCCCTATAGTGCCAAATTCTTAATACATGCATGTTCTCTATAACATCTCGAAATCCGAAATATCATTCCTCCGTACATATAGCATAACGGTGGTGGCGGTGAAGGGGGGAGGGGGTCCTCGCATTTTCCAAGTTTGAGATATTTTGACATTTCGGACATGGAAGCACGTGCTCCTCGTGGCGGCGCCACCGATCACAACAATATTAATGCTCCCGCTTGCATTTCCCAAAAATAAATAAACATCAAACATGTATTACTTTCCTACTCGAATTAACTACCTACCAATAAAAACAGGCTTGTAACCGCCCCAAATATATGTTGAGCTACTACATCATTGATGTTCTACTTTAAATATTTATCATACTTTTTTGAAGTGCAGCAAATTCTGACCAAAAGGTTTTGAGTTTTTCCCATACCCAATCAAAGTCTAGCAGAAATAGACGTTCCCATGATTTCAGTGACTAAAGATTTAGGGAAGACATTTTAAGAATTACATAAAGATTTTGAGTTGTCTGCCCAGTAATACGTAACAAAGTGTCGCAGGAATTAGAAACTGATTAAACTTTGATCAGCCATAACTCGAAAGCTAAAAGATCAAAAAAAATTATCTGCGCAGATCAAAAACTGATCTGGGCAGATCAAAAACTGGAATTAAAAAACTGAAAAAAACTTTGAGATCAAAACTGCCAGATAAAACTCTGGGCAGATCAAAACTGAAAACTAAATCAAATCAAGATCAAAACTGATCTGCGCAGATAAAAAACTGATCTGGGCAGATCAAAAACTGATCTGGGCAGATCAAAAACTGATCTGCGCAGGTTTTGACCTGATCTGCGCGGATCTGCAGATTGTAATATTCTTTCAAGCAACATCATAAAAAGTGCTACATGTCCACAGACCTTTGAAGGTGTGTTGACTCGTATATGACTTACATTTGTGGAGCAATACTCTCTCCTCTCTTTCTTTACACTATGAGTCATAAATACATACAAAATTATTATTAAACACTTAAAAGTATATGAAAACAAACCGTATATTATTAACAATAGGGTAGGCCTATATTCAGTTTTAAATATAACAAACGTTTCTTGCGTTATCACAAGAGTATTTCGAAATGCATAATTTGTTATATATGAAAGGACATTGGACAGTTGGAAATCGAGTTCTTATGACCTTTCAGATTTAAAACTTACCCAGGAAGTTCGGGCTGTCGGCGATCTTCTTAATAACAAGGTTCATCGCCCCTTTGGGTATCTTTGCCAATTTTTTGTACGCTGAAAAATAATGCATACAATGAACAGATACAGGCAAGTAACATTTATCAAAGCATTTGTTTATACAACTCATGCAAAGCATTGCTAACCTCTTATTCAATCTTAACCGTACATAGTTGAATCTTAAAGAAGAAATCCCGACTTGTATCTTTATTCAACTTACTGTTAGCCCACTTTGGCATAAACTTTGATGCAACTTCAATGAACTGACAAGTTGAATTGTCTCCTCCACACACACCACAGTTATCCCCGCGCGCCTCCGAGAACAAAACTTTGTCACATCCCACCGGCTGTCAAGAAAACAATCGATTATGCGAGAAAGAAGAAATATGAAATGTGGTGGTGGCGCCAGAGGATAGAGGTGCACCCAGTTACCCTCTCACCCATATTCAAGAAAAATGTAAGTCAAGTGTGTCATAAATGATAACAGATCAAAATAAAAGCATCTTGAAATGGGTTTCTTTCAACAATCCTACGACTAAATTTTGTTAAAGATTGAACTTAGTGTCATGAGAAACAATTTTGTCGCACAACACTATCTTACCACACATTCTCCCTGCATGCATATTTCGTCTTGGTTTTCATAGGTGCAAGGTGTTCCGTCTATTACATTGTATTGCGATACGACGATATCACCAGTTTCCTGTGATACACACGTTAAACGGCAGTGCAGCTCACCTGAAACGATCAGATACAATACAATTTGATTGTTTAGGAGATTAAGAAAAGGTGTACAGTGCATGCTATGATACTTTTACGAAGGAGAGAGAGAACAGGAGAGAGAGAAACAGGAGAAAGGTACACTTGAAATGGAAGTGGCCTAATTGGACATACATGGTCAACTCCCGCCCCATCACAACCATCTGGCCATGTTAACATGCACGTAGCCTTACGTGACGAATTGGGGGAGGCACATTTGGAAGACAATTCTGATGAAATATTATACTCGTTTTGGACGTTACCTTAAGAGGGGGTGGTACAGGACAACGAGGTTATATTATGGTTGTGGGCCTATGTTAGAGTTGTTTATATCGCTCATCTGATATCAGTACCTCCAATGTATCACTAAAATTCTTAATAGGCCTACCTTTATTTAACTTGCTTTTTCAATAATTTGACTAAAATTGCCCCTCTTGGCTACGTGACTGCACATCATTGCAGAAGTTTCACGAAACAAGATCTAAAGGATTAGCATGATGGCTGTTATAGACATTGACCTTATGAACTTAATAAAGAAGACAAATCTAAAGAATTGAAGAACAAAATCATTGATATTCATAGGCGGGATTTGATGGGGGCAATTTTTCAAAATTTGTATCTTTTATATGATGAATTTTTAAATCTTAGCATGATTGTGTGGTTTTGACCCCCGCTCCTCTTACACTCCCATTAAGACTTCCCTCCCCACTTTTGGTAGGCAAATCCCGCCCATGTTAATATTAGACAAACAGACAAGGGACACGTTAGACAAGTGAAGGCTGAGGTTTAAGATAGACAATCAGAGCATTAGTGACGTCTAGTTATTATCAATATAAACTTACGGTCGGGATTTTGGAATGGCAACCATGTATGGATCTGTTCTCGGTAATTTTCCAGGTTACCTCGACACTGTTCCGCGCGTCTGTCAGTGGTGGCTTCACATTGTTGGGTGTTACATAACCTTATTTGTTCACTCTCGCCCTCACAGTCACGTCCTCCAGCAAGCGGTCTATATTGTAATAATTCACTTTTTTTTTTAAAATTCATATATTTAGAATAATCACATTTTTAGATTGATTCATGCATGTTTGAAACTTATATTAATATTTGATTGCCTTAATATGATTAATTTGTCTGATTTTATTTATCTCTACCTTATACAGGGTAGCTCAACTCGGCTGGCTTACCTTAAGGCCTTCTTATAGAACAACAGACAAAAGCTTCAACTTAAAACTTAAAAAGTTTTAATTTTACTCTAAAAGAGGAATTTTTACCACAACATGGTCAACTCTGCACCGAACCAACTTTGGTCAAATTGAACAACAAATTTTAAAAATGGTTAAATCTGTTATGGTCGTTTAATTTTGACCAACATTGGTTCGGTGCACAGTTGACCATGTAATGGTCAAATCTGATCTTGTTTTTGTTTTTTTAGAGTGCACTTCTGTAATTTTACAGCGCCTCAAACAGCTCTTTTTCTGTTTGTATGTCGGTGATATAAATAAGCTTTATTATTATTATTATTATTATTATTATTATTATTGTTATTATTATTATTATTATTATTATTATTATTATTATTATTATTATTATTATTATTATTATCATTATTATTATTATATTATTATTATTGCTGTTTTGTTGTTGTTGTTTTTTTGTTGTTATTATTTTGATTATTATCATTATTTGTATTATTATTATTATTATTATTATTATTATTTTATTATCATTATTATTATCATTATTATTATTATTATTATTATTATTATTATTATTATTATTATTATTATTATTATTATTATTATTATTATTATTATTATTATTATTATTATTATTATTATTATTATTATTGTCATCATTATTATTATTATTATTATCATTCATCATGATTATGATTATTATTATTATTATTATCATATTATTATTATTATTATCATCATTATCATCATCATCATCATATCATCATCATATTATCATCATTCATCATTCATCATGGTGGTAGTCATCATCATCATCATCATCATCATCAGTCATCATCATCATCATCATCATCAGTCAGTCATCAGTAGTCATCAGTCAGTATCAGTAGTCATCAGTCAGTCATCATCATCATCAGTCATCATCATCATCATCAGTCATCATCATCATCATCATCATCATCATCATCATCATCATCATCATCATCATCATCATCATCATCATTCATTATTATTATTTATTATTATTATTATTATTATCATTATTATTACTATTATTATTAACTGATTTATTTAGCATAATCATATCAACGGAATTTTGAATTTCGCCGAGAAAATCACTTACGGGGGGTTGTTGCACTTTCGTATTTTGGTTGAGACTCCGATTCCACATGAATATGAGCATTCGCCCCAGGCTCCCCATTCACTCCAGATACCATTGTAGAGAGTTTTAATCACCTCGCATTTACCCTGCATGCACCACTGAATATGCAAAAGAATAAAACCTTTGTTTATTTTTGTTAAGAATTTAAATAGAACATTATGAGACGTCATTATTTCAATAAGATTGTGCTAATATAAGCTTTCTTAGAATATACACCCAGTGCTGGATTAACGTAGCAAATGCTACAGGCCCACGCCTTTTAGGGCCAATGCGCCGCAGTCTTATAGGTAGAATTATGTATAACTGTAGCACTACAATCCTTTCTTAGAACAGGGGCCTCACATTTGGGATCCCGCTGAGGCTAGGTGGAGTTTATATTGCTTAACACTATTTTGTACGATTTTCGGGAAATGTGTGCCAAAATTTACCGAAATTTCCATAAACCACTTTAAAAATCATCCAAATTTCTTTCACCGTTTAAATTTGTGTTAATAAATTCCCATTTTTACCTCCAAACCGGGAAGAAACCATACAACTGGAAAGGTGAAACACTCTCCTGAAAAGGCAGCTTGCGCCCCGCTTTCTACACATGCGGTTATGACAAAATCATGGGCCTCCCATTTTAAAATGCTACAGGCCCAACACTTGCTTCATCCTAGCCCTGGATACACCATTTCTTTCTTACTTTTGTCCTCCTCCTCGTTATAAATAACAACGTCCATATCATGATCAATGTCATCGTCGTCATTATCGTCATCAGCAGCGTCGTCGTCATCGTCATCATCATCATAATCGTTATTATCAATAATAATATTATTCATAGACGTTTTAAATATAGTTGCCATATTAGTTGCGAAAATAGCAACTATAGTAAGCTACTATACTTTTCACAAAATAGCCTGTTACAGGATAGATATGAAATGCGAACATCAAAAGCGCTACCTTCCCTTGACCGCAGGAGGTTCCGTCCAATGGAGGTCCATTCTTTGGATAACAATTGCCGGACTGGTCATCAGGTTTATAGCACCATAGACTAACACACAATGTATCTTCTTCTAGCTGTTGGGAGATAAACATTCAATGCAATTCAACGTATCTGATTGGTTGAAATAATTATATGGTCAGTAAAATAAATGACCTTGGTCAGGAGCCAATCAATAACTGCCACAGGAGTAATGTCACTAGAATGTATCAGATTTACTGGCTGAATGGCGACGGGTCTTGGCCAGGCAATATCATGGCTAATTAAAAATTTATCAAAAATAAGAAAATAAATCCCACAAATATCGGTCATTAGATTTTCCATTTTCCGGACTAAAAGTCAAGAAACTATTTAAATGAAAGATGATATGTAAAAACGGCTGAATTTACAGCAACACATTTATAGAATTAGCTGAAGATCTATTGTCAAATAGTTCGCATAAATCAAGAAGGCTTGAACCTTTGATCAGCCCTTATATCTAGAAACGAAATAAGTTTTTAATCAGATTTAAAACAAAAAACTCTCGACCAATTCTGACCTTATTCTGAAAATTTTGCAACCTGTTAATCAGTTCATACAATATCTTATCTAATAACGGCAAGATGACAGCAAACATTCTGATAGTTTTTCCTTTGAAAATGTGGAAAGTCCATGGCAAAATCGACCGTCCAGTTTTGAAAAATTTTCGCAAGGAAGTAATTTTTGCAAGCATTTGAGCAAATGATGATCTTATGAGTGATGATAGCTTTCAAATTTAAAATTGGTGTTCTTCATTATTTTTAAATTACAAGTGGAACCAGTAAAAATATTCAGGTGGGTGATCCAGAGGAACAAGAACAAAAGAGATAATAAAAGAAGCCGTCACGCCAATGACGTAATGCTCGACATGATTGTATAAAACATTAAATAATTTTCCAATTATGAATAGCTTTACATTTTCATTAAACAGTTTAATTTTCAAAGATTTATTTGAACTGTAGAACTTGTCCTCAAAGACCCTTAATTATGTGTTGAGCTAAACACTCCGGATATCTGGAAAGAAATGTTTTGTAGTTAGAGTATCATATGCGAAATGTAAAAAATTCGAGAAATCAGTTAAAAAAGTTGACAGTAAAGGGTTTTAAAGGTGAGCTACTAAATTTTCATGTAACTCAGTGCACTTTATCTTCGACGCGTATGATAATGCGCATCTAATGAAGATGAACTTGCTTAATATGAAGTCAATATGGCCGTCATGATATCAAATTGGCTACCACGACGTCAATGTAAACACCACGACTTTAATGTGGACACCATGATGTCAATGTTGCCGTCATGACGTCAATATGATCTCCATGACATCAAAGTAGCCACTGTCAAGTCAATATGGCCACCATGACGTGAAACAAACGTTTTCAGTCACTAAAAAGAAACAAACCACACTTGCCGTACTACAGCCGATATCAGATTCACATTGGTCATTGACGGTGTACCTGGCGCCAGGAGGAAACTTAGCTTGTCGTTGGCATGGCAAACGGATCATCCCACAAGCAACTGTAGGTTCTGTAGGACAAAATCATCAAAACTTCCTTGGAATCGGAAAACTTTCCGGCAAAAAAAATCAATAAAAATCACTTTGTACTGTTCAAGATTACAAAAAAACGTACAGTTTAAAGTTTTGTCCTTGAATTGTGATTTAAGAGTTTAAAGTAATATTTAAGAAGCTTGTTTTTCTTGATGAAGCTAGTGGTCCAAATTTTCATCAAGATGTCCGTTTGCCCATATTATGTGCATGTTTTGTTAAATTACGTTTGGACAACTTCCTCTACGCAATTTGGTTATAAACATTAAAGTTCTGTTGGCATTATGCACAAGGACGCCTGCACCACAGAACGCGAGCAACGGTGGTCGCCCCAACCCATCATCTCACAGGGATGTACACGGTGACAAGAAGCGCTCTCCATTGCACTGATGAAAGAGAAAAATAATTACCCATTATGGGGAGTTTTGTCTATTTTCAAGCGTTACGAACACCCATGAGTATTACCAGTTGTGATAATCTAGAACCCTTCACGAATGTAAGGAATGTTTTCTATCAGCAAAAGTGTTAATGCCGTAAGTTTCGTCTAAGCCATTTCCACATGCATGCCTATCCGATGTTCTTACGCAAGTCATGTCAGAAAAGTTTCCCTCATCACTTCTCTTTTCGTGTGCAGGCGTCCGTGAATGGTTCAAGCATTTCTTTTTAAGGTTAGCATACTCATTGTAAATGTTGAACCAGTAGGTTAGCATACTCATTGTAAATGTTGAACCAATAGGTTAGCATATTCATTGTAAATGTTGAATCAATAGGTTAGCATACTCAATGTAAATGTTGAACCAATTCATTCCAAACTTGTCGAGGTAAAAGTCATAGGCAATTATCTATATTTTGTTTAAGGAACCAGTAACGAGAGCTAAAACTTTAGGAATGATAACGATTTTAAATTCTCATAAAATCTAGAACAAAACTGCGTCTACAAAATTTAAAAACATTGCTTGGAGAGAATATCGTACTAGAGTACTTACTGCAAACGTTGTTGAAGATCATTCACACTGCACTCAGACCAGAAGTAGTTGTTATAAGTTGACTTCACAGAAGGCGCCATGATGGATCCTACTTCACCCTCATTGCCGCAGTGATTCTCACCACTGTCATGCGTCATCCCAAGTCTTAATGGTCAAAAGGAATCTCGTCTCAGTCAAACTGAAATGTTCATATCTTTCACGTCACATCCGGTTCTGATCGTTTCTAATTAAGTACGTACTGGACAAATTGTGTGTGCATTTGCGGTGTGCTAGTCACTTCCGCAGCAATTAATGAATGGTGGTCGGTATTTATTTATGACCAATCAGAAACGTTAACTGACTTTTATTGTATATTACCATGGTTACTGTCCATGTTAACGCGATATTTGGCCTTTATATAATAGGATGGCGCCATTTTACCTCTAAAATCACTCCTCCATGCTTGTACTATTTTTAGGTCATTATCTGATCTATATTCATAAAGGTTTTAAGCGTGTAGTAATTTCTATATTGGTCTGTTGGTTGAAAGGGTAGTAAAGTCTAAGCAGATCAATTGTTGAATTTTGAAAAGAAGTACTTTTGGTTTTTGAGTAATGGCTGATCAAAGTTTGTAGAGTTTTAAATTTTAAATCATGCGAAATATGCAAATTGATGCTTGAGATTTCAAAACGCTGTAAAAAGTTCAACATTTAAGCGATTTCGATGAATGGTTTACAAATGTTTTTAAAGCAATTTAGCTAATGTTTCCTTTACACTTATATAAACTTTTAGCACAAGAGTTACGAGATGAATTCATAGTCTGCAGTAAATTTCGTTCTTTATAGCAATAAATAACATGAAAATTTGAGGACATTTTAAGCTGAATTCAACATCTTAAACCTTCAGTCAGTCCGGAAGTATGCCTATTAATAGGAACATTTATAGCATACGAGAATATTGAAGTCATGCAGCCATATTGTTTAGATGTTGCGATAAAATGTCACAGCTTCTAATGTATGTACTTGAAATATCAAATATCATTGTGTTGAAAAACATTTGAATTTTCAAAATGGCCGTTTCGCGCCTAAAAGCCTAGTTCTATTGTCTATTTGATCTAATATTTCAAAAACGGCGTGGTAAACATATCAAATGGGAGTAAAAAGTTGTAGCCATAACAGTAAGAAAAGTATTTTCCTGGGTTTTAAGTTTCCTCTAGAAAAGATATTTTTCCAGACGTATTTCAAATTTGAAATATGTAACATTGCATAAGGTTTAAACATTAGGATAGCAAAGGATCATGGAAAATATCACGAAATGGCGGCTTCCATGTAGCAAAATGTTCCGATTTTTAGGAACAGTTATGTCCCCATTAATAGGCATGCTCTCGGACTGTCATTGGTCATGCAAGTTCATCTTGTATGACATGAGGCTTTATGGTGCACATAATACCTAAATAAATATCTTATTTCGTTAAAGGACATCTTCTTTTGTGTAGAAATGAATAGTTTGGTCAGTTTACTTTAGAAGGTTGCCGTCTTTTCTCAACAATGGTTAATATATTTTTCACAAAATAAAATCAAAATTTATTTAGGTGTTTGTTTATAGTTTATTAAACTCTGTTTTGATACTTTCTTGACATATCCAATGCCTTCTTAAGCCACAAAATCTCATTGAAAATATAATGAAATTTGTGTAATTTAAGTTTATTTTCTTCCTCATTGTATTAACTTTAAAATCCTCTTTCATATAAGATGAACCTTCTTGAACACTGAAGTAATCCTTTAATATAACATGATATTACTTTCTACATGTTCCACAGGTTTTCCAAATCTTCTCCTATTCGTTACATGTGAACACGATTTATGGTGAAAAAAGCATTTAAAAATCTTATTCCGTAAAGAAAATTCTTAAGTTGAAAGTTTGGTATCATTTCTAAAAAAACGACTGAAATCAGACTAGTTGTGATGTCATAGCCTTGAATTCCTCAAAGTCTGCATGTATTTTATCATACTTTGTCCTGCAAATTTGTGACTTAAAAACCATTGGTTATGTCAGGAAAGTATAGTAACATTGAATCTAATATGGTTCATTATTAATTATCACCTGAAGAAAGTTCGAAGAAAAATAATTCAAATCATTAAACAATTTTAATAATTTTTCTGTAAACTATATTAATAATTGTTGAGAATGTGAGGATGAGGTGCCAACCTTCCATAATAGACTTACTACACCAGTCATTTCTACACAGATTAGACATATTTTTTTCACCATTATGTTTCTTTTAAAGTCTGTAAAGCTTTTATAGTTTCATTTTAGTATGCTATTTGTGTTCCAATTGGCAAAACTTTAGAAAAACATTCAGAACTTACACGTGCCCTGCCTCATGGGCTAAGGCGTATGACGTCTGCAGCCCTGAATCTGTGATTATTGCGTAGCTGTATTTTCTGCTGCACATCTCACCTACAGGTGCCCAACCTGAAGAAGAAAGGGTTTTTAAATCACCTGTTAAAAGATTAGGCTGAGTGGAGTCGGAGCTAAAGGATCTATCTTAACACCACCTTAAGATTACTTGCAAAAAAAGAACAAAATCTGTTTATTTCACTTGCTTTAATGTCCATGCCTTGTTAATGCAAAAAATATAAAAAAAAAGGAAAATATTTATTTCCTTTTTTAGGATATCAATACATTTTCTTTTGTATATTGATTCTTTTCTGATATTTTGCCACTATTGTTAGAAGGAGAGCAGTTTATTTGTTTAGAAGGGTCCTCTTGTACTTTGCCATAGCCCAATTTTTTTGCTGGAAAGATTTCATAAAGCCATCAATGAATGAATATATTGGATAACCTAAATTCATAAAATGTCAAAAAGATCAATTGACATTTTGAGCTTATTACTTTATGAAATAATTTTTACAATTACATTAAACAATTTTCGATCTCTAATTCGTCCTTTCTCAGATAAGCTTTTCGAGAAACATTAAACTGTCCTAATTAGAACAACCTCTCCAAGAAATTTACAAGTATCAGACAGATTAAACACACTCTGGTGTTGACTATTCTATATTAGTGCGGTGACGAAGGAATAGGGAACATTTTCTGTATTCGAAACGTATCGATATGAATTTTGAGAATACCGCCACACAAAAGATTAGATTTGTCACATTTTGTGATCAAAATGTCTATAAAACTACGTATGCACGTTTTCGTTTCACTTTTTGGTCGTTTGAGCATCTGTATAGACCTTTTCAAAACTGAATCGGCAATTTCCGGATAACTAATTAAAATAATTGTCCCATGGCCGAGATTCACGTGTCCATAATGGACCAATCCTATACTGGAGGAATCTTATTGACCAATAAAATACTGCAGGAGTCTTGGCCGTCTGCACAATTCACGCACAGTATGGGACCAAGCGTATAAAAAAATGTTTTCAAGCGCACGTATCATACGTACGTTATACAAGAAGGAAATATGCGAGCGTATTCCTGCTTATATTTTTTCCTCGAACCTGCACCTGATTGGTTGGGAAACAAAGAGAAAGTTCCTCCAGCATTTGATTGGTCGAAGTACTGAAGAAATCACGTTCGGCTAAACTCGGTTTGAAAAGGTCTATAAGCTATGCTTTACACGTTGAATTAAGGGATATGAGAACAGGAAGTCAGCAGGTGTGAAACTCTCTGCCCATTACCATATGAGGATGAGATTTGAAAAATTGATCAATATGTTGAAAACCCTTGTCGATTCAACAGCAGTAAACGTGTACGGCAAGCCGAATTTACTGCCGAAAGGACTAAAACACGCTGTTTTCAACCACTATGCTGTCGCCATTTCGTCATAGCCAATGCGATAAGAGAATATGCATCACGTGGTGCACGTTGGCACTCTATAAATTTGCATATGAAATTTGCATATGCGTATTTGTATTTTAAGACCTACTTTTTTTTAATAGTTGTAAAATGGTTTATTTTGACCAATTTTGATTAGATTTTTTACTATTTCGTGTATATCTTTTAAAGCAATCCAATAAATATTGTCTCTTCAACATTACATGCTCGTATATCTTCAGACAGTGATATAAATTCTTTCAAAAAAAGGTACACACCAGCTGGGCCAAATGACTTCCTGGAAACAAAAGCTGCAAGATCATAGTAATCAGGCGACGCGGGATCATCCGGCTTGTTTATCGCTGCCCATCTAAGAAGTTTGCCAACGTTGCATCGGCGTTCCCACCAACAAGAATAGATTTTGACTAAAGAATTGGAAGAAAAAATAAAACAGTTTAAAAGAAATAGAATGGAATGTAAAATGATACATGTATGAAATTCGTTTAAGGAAATATAGCAGACCCGCCGAGATGGCGAGGGTGCTAACGCCAGAATATTACTACTGGGTTATCGGCAACCAGCGCAATTTATTTATACTTAACGTTTATAGAAATAAATGAACCAGTAAATGGTAACGATAATATGTATTGCGCAATGCAGGTCAAGAGGTCAATTGAGACTGTCTTGATGTAAGCATCACTGACACTCATTGAATAACACCGTTACTTCCTGATTTTTTCGTTTAATATTTGGGTGGATTCGGTGCCTTACATGTATGTATTTGTGCTTTCAAAATGGATGTTCCTTCCATTAGGACATCGTGTAGGATGCCATGTGGGACAACAAACAGGGTTAGATGCCATGTGGGACAAGGTTGGGATGCCATTTTGGGACATACATTAGGGTGGGATTCCATGTGGGACATAGAGATGAACATAGGGTGGGGATGACATTTGAGACATATGGATGGAAGCCATGTAGGATATAAGGATATGTCATGTGGGTCATAGGGAGGGATGCCATGTGGCACATAGCGAGGGACGCCATGTGTAACAAAGGGTGGGATATCATGTGAGACATAAATATGGATGCCATATGGAGCATCTAGGAGAACAGGATGCCATGTTAGAGATACGAAGGAGCAAAATTTAGGACATAGGGAGGGATTACAAGTGGGACACAGGGAGGGACACTGTGTGACATAAGAAGGGATGACATGTGGGGCATAGGGTGGGATGCCACATGTATATAACAATATTAAATTAAACTAGAACAATAACTACCGTCACGGCTCGCATACTGATTCAAATTGACACACATATCACAAGTCCAATTATAAAAACATCTTACTATCCACCCAACCCATGTCTAATTGACATCCCACCCTATATTTCACATGTCATCCCACCCCTGCTCCACATGACATCCATCTCTATGTCCAACATGGCATCTCTACCCATGTGCCACATGTCATTCCTCCATATGCCCACATGGACTCCCTCCTCTGTCACAGATGGCATCCCTCTCCATGTCCCGCATTCATATGCTCCACATGCCATCCAACCCTATGTTTCGCATGGCATCCATCTCTAGGTCCCACATGGCATGCCACAACGCCATCCTCTGGTAGAATTAACACAGAGAAAGCTTTGGTTTACGTATGATCGGACCGTATCGCACTGATTGTTATTATCACTTGACCTGACACCACAATCAGTTCTGGGCATGCGCGTTCGTTACCATGAACTGGCTTATTGTTGCATTCATTATATAAAATGTGTTTATCTGTTTATGAAGCATTTCTTTTGAGTGATAGAAATACCCTTTCGCTGCAACTAACTGACAATGGCAGACAAAGAGGTTCTTACCTGCTCCTCATTTAAAACATTAATCTTAGTCAAAACAAACTTGATCTTCACCCCGAGGGATTGATGACTGTACGCAAGGTTTAGCTGTCGAAGAAAAATCAAAGTACACACTGCAACCAAAACAATTTTAACATCAAAACTTGAGTACAAAAATGTCACCAAGAGGTAAAAATATAAGTGTGTTACACAAAGACGTATAGATGTCATTCCAACGTGTTACGTGTTGTTAGAGGGGGAGAATATGTTTTCCCCCCTCCCCCACCCTACCCCACCCCCATAAGGTTCCCTGAAAACGGTATTTTATATCATCATTCCTTCAAAGGTCCAAAAAAAGAAAACTAACGTTTCTCTGTCAGAGTCTAAGTGACGGGCTACAAGTATTCAAATTGTCATATTGACCATGAATGATATTAATCAAAGAAATAATCGTTATTCTCTCTCTGGCTATTTACTGTAATGAACTAGGACACACACAGTTTCTGGTGACGTCGACACTTTTTCTGGTTTTTTTAAAGATCTAAACCAATCACGATTCGCTGAATTCTGTCATTGCTGTTGTCATTTAGGCCTACCATTTGCGAGAAGTAGCCTTCAAGAAATGGGCCGATAAATTTGTATTGTCACATTTCCAGTCCTCAATGAGGATATGGGTAAAGATGGCAGGGAATCGTGTCCATGTAGAGGGTGGGTGTAGAAACTAAAGCGAAATAGAGGCAATATTGGGTCTAGAACTCCTAAAATCACGACGACCTGACAAAAAAAATGAAAATCAAAAAGTCAGATAATGTTCAGTGGCAATTTTCATATGATTTGGCAAGAAAATGTACAATGACAGTTCGGGAGCAACCCAAAAAACTGGGTACTTTGAAATACCCAAAAAATTGGGTACTTTTATGTATAACGTCATCGCATGAGCCTACACATTTGTCTAGTTCACACTAAACATATGAGGTTTCTCATTTTCCACTCCGGATTGTCCAAAATTTCAATGGATATCCTGATATTTTAGAGACTGATAGTAAATAGATAATCAAAACTTTTTGCCGCTGCTTTTTGAAATTCACCGTCGCAATTTTGAGAAAATGAACAAAACAAACTGTTTATAATCTGTTTTATCAATTTTCTCAAAAAGGCAAGCGTGAATTTTAAAAAAACAGCGGCAAAAAGTTTTAGATATCTATTTACTATCAGTCTCTAAAATTTCAGGATATCCATTAAAATTTTGGACAATCCGGAGCGGGAAATGAGAAACCTCATATGTTTAGTGTGAACTAGACAAATGTGTAGGTTCATGCGATGACGTAATACATAAAAGTTCCCAATTTTTTTGGTATTTTAAAGTACCCAGTTTTTGGGGTTGCTCCCGAACTGAATGAAGTGGTACTTTTATCCCATTTTTCTACCAATACCAGGGGTACTTTTATCCCATTTTTCTACCAATGCCATATTTTTTCCAGAAATGTTCTCACCAGTGGAAGTTCCTTTCAAAAGTGAGACTGATTATGACTGCATGAGATGGAGCAAAGATGAGACTTACGATGTTCATCATGGTGGCAATGTAGGTTGGTAAAGTATTTCCGTGGAACTCGTACATACTATGGTCGGCAGCGATCATCATTTCCACGTAATGAGTTCTGTTAGAGATTAACCTTTGTTGCCTACGTGACGTAATGCCGGCTTGAGGCGCATCAACGTCTTCCCATAATGCATCATCGGTGTCATCATGAGGTGTCTGCACAGATATCACTTGGAAAAATAATGATAGGCTGATGGGCGTCATGATGAAATTTTAAATGGTAATTCGGTGAAAGTGGTACGAGGAGCTGAACGAAGCACACCCGTTTATTCGTTATAGCAGTTATTGTGACATGAGTGTTATTTCAAAAACCATATTGAACATGGAAATGATCAATTTACGCAATTCAACGACGAAGGTCTGACAATTAACCAAGGGGAAATGACAATTCACCCTCCAGTGAATGATTCTTCTTCTCCCACCCATTCCCCCAAAATATATATCAGTATATTACAACTGCATAAAACATGTTGATGATCTCATTGACTTTAACATGGCTTCGCCCCATGTCAGAACCCGCCCCCTAAAACACGAATGCATGCTACGTCACTAGAGGCTTTCAAAACAAGAAAACATTAATTGCGAGCTACAATATTTTCATGAGAAAAAAAATACGAAACGGTAATGAAATATGAAGAAATTTCAAATAGGTCTATATTAATGGACCTTTTGACGAAATGTAAAGGCGTCGTTTTTGCGAAGTCTAAATTTTGAAAGAACACAGGTCTAATTTATGGTAATCGTGTCGTTGAAAAAACACTTAAATATTCATAAGAAGTATTTATGATTAATTTGAAAACTCGTATCAAAGGATTTCAGTAGTATCACATGCATGGAAATGTGTTGGACAATTCTTGAGACTCAAGAAAAATACGCCATCACTTATCGGCCGCCAGCTCCTTTAACTTACATGGTATAGTGTCATGAAGTAGTGGGTTATTAAATTCAGCATTATCTTGAGTTTTGTAAATAACGTGGGTCCCATTGTAAGTGAAGTCATCTGCTATTGCACCATGGGACGTTTCTAACGGTTCGATCACAAACTCTTCATCTCCTGACATGATCACGCCACTCTGAGATTGAAAAACAATCAGTTGTCAAATCTGTAAATTGCTCGAAATAATAAGGCTTTTAAATTTCATGCCTTATAGCCTTAGTATACAAGAAAAGATGTATCATGAGATGCTATATTGCTTTTCTAGCCAAATCATAAACCATGTTTTATGGATCCTATTGGTTATAAATATTTAAGCGTAGAACAGGCTCAACATTTAGGGAAAAATAGCCTAACATATCTAGTTTTGAATGATGCGTCATCAAATTTTGAAGAGTTTGATTTAGTGAAATATTTGTAATGAATGAAAGGGAGCATCATTAAAAACAGTTATTAAATTCATGAAGCATCTGAAGACATACTTTATCCAAGACTATTGCTTTGTTTGTATTGATTTGTGTTAAACGGTTTATAGGGGGTGTGGATCTCCGAGGAGGGTTAGAATACCTATTCTTCGAATTGCTTGCTATAAAGATTTATGGTTCGGTAGGGGTAGGGTAGATTTTCTCTTTTTCTGTGTACACTTCTTAATAGTAAGAATTACCACAGTGTCTTACTCAGCTTTCAGCCAGGAGAGGGAGTGGGAGGGGGTGGGGGGGGGCAGCAAACGGTAATTATCGAAAAATTGCTGTATCCAGAAGTGTAGGAAATTCGGGGAGAGGGTAAATACCCCTGGTCAAGATTTCACCTTCCAGTGAATGAGTTTTCTTCGGTTGCGAGATAAAATGGTAATTTTTGTAAATTCATTGGAAAATTTTGTAAATTTTTGTAAAATTGTTGGAAATTTGGGTAAATTGTTGGAAATTTGGGTAATATTACTGCAAATTTGGATAAAAATGTTGAAAATTTTCGTTAAATTATTGCAAAATTTGGTAATATTAATATAAAGATTTTGATCAAATCTAGTAACATTTCCCGAAAATGAAGAAAATTTCCTCAACATTGAAGAAAAATACCCGAAAATTATAGAAATTGAATTTTTTCCCCAAAATCGAACAAAATTGCCCAAAAACGAAGAACATTTCCCGAAAATTAATGAAATTCGAATGATATTTAACCTTATATATTTACTTGTTACAGATACTAATTTCCCAAGTTATAGCATATTGTATACTCGTATATCCCGCTACTAATATTTTACATACGGAATTTCGCCGGGGGGCGGCAGGTTTACCCCTGACCCCCACTGAACAAGCCACTGAATAGTGAGTGCTTTTCTAGTTAAGCTCCTTTGTAATTTTTGAAGCATTTCTCTTTTCAGCATCCATTAAATGTAATATAGTATTAAATATAGACTTCATACATACTTTCATCTGTTCTTTAGTCTGATATATGAGGAAATATGAACGCTATCTACAATAGCGCAGTGTCATTATTGACACCGGGATCGTGGTGGCGCTACATCAGGGAATGGGTGCCACGAGTATTTATTGTCCTCCCGCTTATGCTTACCCCCTCCCCACCCCACTCCCATCCCCTCCCTCCACTCCCACTCCCATACCCCCACCCCACCCGTTCCCTTACAAAACAAATCTTAAATTCTTTTTTCCCGGAATTTGACTCGCTATCTGGAGGCACAGCTGTTATTCACGCCCCCTTCCCTCTGGCGACACCACTACTCCGGGACTGTCCTCATTCCGCTGCACCTGATCAGAAAGTGGTGAAATTACAAATAAAAACAATGGATACTTTAAAGTAGCATATTTTCTTGTCAACTTACCAAACCACCACAAGTGCTGATTGCCGCTACGGAGCCCAAATCCTCGTTTACCGATCCTTCATAAAAACAATCCATGGGTGGGTTCTCCTCAATCACCTCCCCATTCTCCTCAAACCAATCGATTCCAAACGATGGTGCAAAAAGATCGCCATTTTTTGTCAGGTTTAAATTGATTCGGTTTCCAAATACATCTACTACGAAATAATAGTGACCGTCCTCTTCCGTTGGCGTGTCAGGCTCGAACTCATCTGCATTTAAGGCTCCGCCCAATTCATTACTTCGTTTGCTTCTGATCTCGTCATGAACCCATTGAAATTCGGACCGTTTGTTTGTAGAAAGGTCGAAGGTCAAAAACTCTCCATTTGTGGTTGATCTATACGGCCGAACTAATCGATAATCTTTCAACTTTGAAAATAATGCCTCTGAAATACACAAGTAAGCCTACAGGTAAATATCCTCATAATCTGCACCTTTGCATCTTTTTTCGCATATTTAATGGATATTTTACCATATTTTTTTTTTCTTCCGAAAGGAGGAGGGAGTGGGTCGTTTGAGACCATTTAAACTCTTTGGCTACACACATGTAAAGATTACAGATGTCATGCAGCTGTTTGTTTAAATGTTTGCAATACGACTATACAGAAGGTGAAGTATACAGAATACTAGAATTGGCCAACTTTACCCCAGATTGAAATCAAAATGGTACATTACAAAGTTTGGAATGGTTCAAGTGGGCCCAAACCTTCTTGGCTTTTTCCTCCTATGTCAAAACATTAAGAGTCAGAAGGTTCGCAATCAGATTCTCGTATATACGTTGTAGTTAACAGTTAATGACCTGTTAACATAAGCAGCCTGGGAAACAATTTAGGATCCCTGAATATCAGTATTGAGCTAAATGAGTATTTATGGTTCATTTCATCATGTTTTTATCAGTTTATTATTTTTATATTTTCATGAAGAAGTTTAATTGTAAAATTGCCATAGTAACTATCCTGTAACACGGTTAACTTTATCAAATATTGTTGAATGACACTAAAATTGTTGCAGGCATGCATATACTGTATATATTCTGAAATAACCATACAACACGTAGAAAAAGATTTTATTTCGAGAAAATACACTTTATTTCGAATGGGTTTTTTTCCTTCTCCAAATAAGTTTATCTTGTCATAACGTTATGCAAAATATATATACCTTCGAAGTATATCCCGCTGCAATGTTATTGAGATGCAAGTCTTTTACAAATGTTGATCTGGGCCGTACTTTATCGTAGGGACATCATATTCGATCTTTCTCAATTATTCTTTTGACTTCTTTCAATATCTTCATGTAATATTTCCCATAATATATCAACTATGTCGAAGGGGCCAATGCGATCAATTGAGCATGCGGGACCAGGGGCAAGGCCTGTAGCCAGAACTTTCTCAAAAGTGGCACATAAACTTTAAAGAGTAACTTTGGGAGATTATCTTATGCCCTTGTTATATATGTTATACATCTTTCCCGTTTAATTTTACATAAGGAAGGCACTGACCTTCACAATTGGATAGAAATCCTGCGACTTTGTATAAGCCTATACAAAGGCATTCAATTTTTCTTAATATTTGTATCATTATTTTTTTGCAGCAGTAATGGTCAATCATTGATAATGCAGAAGCATGTTTGATCTTAACAACCCCATCCAAATGCACTGCGTTCTTACATGTTTCGAATACCGTCCAATAAAGTGCCTTTTTACACGAAACACGAACCTTCTTGAAGATTCATGCCTTATGGCCTGGGGTATATTTTTAGGGAAGAATATAAATGAGACTAAATTTACTTACCATGCTTTCTTGATACCTCCTCGAGTAAAGTCGCTGAATACACCTGAGGTAAAGGAAAGATGGGTCAGTCAATAATGAGGATACGGAAGGGGCGGGGGAGGGGTGGGGGGGAGGGGATGGGGAGGGGGGGTTGACTTATACCACATTCAGTCAATTGCTTTCTCATGGCTCGGAAATTTTGGAAAATCGGAAACGTGATAACAAAAGTATCTTTAAAAAAAAATGGTTTAAATGACAAACGAATAGTTTGTTTGTTTTCGCTTTTAAAGTTTGCGGCCAAGAAATTGGGCGATTTTAGTTCATGAGTCGGAAAATCGTACAATTTACAACAGCAATTATTTGGACAATTTGGCCCCGGTGAAACAAGTGTGGCCTTGCCACTGAGTATGATAAATAAAATGTCCCACTTACGTCAGCGGCGAGAACGCATAGTACGAGAAGAAATGCATTCATCTTCAGTTGACCAGCTAGCTATCCCGTACAAAAATTTCACTAAAAAAAACTTGCAGCTACTGTCTTCAGATTTGGATTCAAATGTTTCTTAATCAGCACTTTTATAACCAGCGATAAATATATCTTATGAAAGGAATAATAATCGCCTCGTATGTTTTATTTCTTTACCCGCTTTTCTTCCATCAAAAATAACAAAACACATAAATTTAATCTTTATTGAGTAAATCTGCTGAGAATTTAATCCGAATTCGCGAAATTCAATATCAGTTTGTACACTTTGAGGGTGACAGCGTATGAACGATTCATTTCGAGTTGATAACGGATACAAAATATGGAACGCCAATTAGGCATTTAATAATCGGAGTTTAGTCAATCGCGTAGGAGTTTAATTGATCGCATTGAGCTTTAGTCCATCGCATCGGACTTTACTCAAATATTCCGACAGCAAAGTGGCACAGATTGAGCACAATTTACAATATGCTAGTTTTTATATGCAAATGTTTATGCAAATATGATATGTATTAAGGGGCAGACCTCATCTTATGCAAACATTGCCCAAAATTAAAGCTGCTGTTTCTGACGAAGAATGCATAGGAATTTGACTTATAACTTCATCTGCATATACATTATAACCATATTCACTTACTATATTTGACGAAAGAAATTTGAATTATTACGTAAAGATTTCTTGTCCTGTGTTCTCATTCATACATCACTAATTTTGCATCAGCAGTAACTTAGTTAATAAAATTAGTTAATAAAATAGTTTTTAATTTGTTGAAGCGTTTTGGTCCATGGCAGTATGCACTGCTAGACTATTTACAACGACAGTACTGTGTAGCTTGTAGGCACGTGCAATTCAATTGTGTTGTAAACACTGTTTAAGAGCTTAGGCCCTAACGTTAATGTTACAAATAAGACTGAATGATTCTAGAAAAAAAGAAAGCAGGCAGTGGCACGTTTCATTCCTAGTAATATACTTGTTTGGTGCAAGCACTGAACAAGTAGCCCTGTTGAACTTGTATTAGTATTAACTTGTAGGCCTAACTTTTAAAGTTTTTTATTCTTACAATTTGTTTATTTATTGCATATTCCATTTTAAGCTGTGCACATTGGACTATGTTGTTGTTCAATTTAAATCTGGCATAATCAGTTTGTCAGCAAGAAGTTTGACCCTGCTGAAACTGAAATTGAGAATTAAATTTATATTTGTGCGTTGAATTATTGTTGATGGTTGCTAGGGGTGGTTGCCATGATTGATGTTTGAGTTACCCCACATTAGAAACTGTCAAACTAATGAATATGCAACTGCCCTGTTATTGACTGGGAGTGCTGTCATTGGTAGAGTAAAAAAAAATTCCAGCTACTGTCCGTTCGTTGAGCAATAACCGAACAGTAGAATTAGACAAATGAGGTTTATCAGCCAATCAGGTAGCTTGAAATGAATAATCGGACACTAGTGGTGATATAATTTGATTTTTATGACCCGTGCAAATCCCGTTAATGTACGACCGTGGTTAAATGGTTTATTCCATTTTCAAAACGATAGTTTTATTAATAAAACGATAAAATATATGCAGACTTTTCTCGTTTTTCATTCTTTTAGTTGCTTTGTATGCATTTTAAACAATTTAATACGAAAATTGAATAAAATGATGAATGTTTGGCATTGTGCTTATATAAGTATTCAAATGCACTTGCGAATGGCCCCCTAAAGTCGAGCCATTCCACTCGTGTCCTTTGCCCCGTGCATTGAATACTAATATAAACACACTGTCTCAAGATTAATCTTTAATTAAAGACTGATTTAGCTTAAGCGCTTGAGCAGTTGAAAATGGGTGCCTGTGTTTGTCCATTTACAGGTTTAGAATAGACATTTTATATTCAGCAGAAAAACATGTGGAGTTTTAATTGAGGGAGATTCGTTTTTATGATGGAGATTCGAAACCTTTGGTTCTTGGTCCTATTCAACCGCTCCCATTCTAAGAACCTTTGTGAAGCATTTAAAAAAACTTGACATGAGGAAATTCGTATGTTTTCTCTCAAATTATCCTATTTGTATTATTTAGTTTTAATAAAGCGATCAATAAATCAATTTTTAATCAATTTTGATGATTTCTTTTGTTATTTTTATTGTTTATAACATTTAGGCGCCTCACTTTTTCCCCGAAATGATATATGTTGTATGGTGATTTGTTGAATCTTAGCGCGAATCTGAAATTACCCGTCCTCATTTTTAACTTTTTCCCTCCCTCCCACCACCCCCACTTTCAGTAAGCATATCCCGCCCATGGTTTATAATACATTTTCTTGCAATTACGCTCTCGTTCTTGCCACTTGTCCATAGACCTTTTAAGACTTAATTTTGAAATCATTACATAGGCGGCGGAACCGCCCCAATCACCCCGACCATGGTCCATTGTCCGACAATGGTCCGACCAAGGCTATGCAATGATTATTCGTGTGATATTAGACACGAAACAGATAACACGGTTGGTTTGATGATTAATGAAAAAAGACAATGATCATGCGCATTAACAACAAAAGTGCTGGAATGATTTAAGTCTGTAAGTTGCAAATGTAGCAGAGCTTGAAGATGTTGGTAGCTTTGTCTATCTCGGTGCAACACTGTCCAAAGAAGGAGGCACTGATGAAGACATCAAACGCAGAATTGAGCTGGCACAGGCAACTTTCAGACATCTTGACAAGATTTGGAAAATAAACATCTACCAGATAAAAGTTAAACTGAAAATATCTCAATCAAATCAAATGTAATCTCTCTACTCCTCTATGGATGTGAAACCTGGAAGCTGACAAAAGCTGACGAGAAGAAACTAGATGTGTTCCAAAGGAGATGCCTTAGGATAATTTTAAAAATTAGATGGCCAGTGAAATTCACCAATGAAGAACTACATTAAAGAATAGGCCAAATGACGACAATACTTAACAAGAATTTCAAAATAATAAGGTTATCTAAGTTTAAAAGAAGTTATTCCCATGGTAATCATGTTGCTAACTCAGTCAGAAATGCAAAAATAAAGTCCTTACAAAATGCTAAAATCGCAAAGCTTCCAGTGGCTTCGTCCCCTGGATCCCCATCGGAGTTTTGCCCCGGGACCCCACCAAGCCCTTAAGCAGGCCCCTAAACCCCACACCATTTGGGTTCGCTCTCCCCGTGAACATAGTCTGCCTAATAAGTTCAACCTTCTGCTGCAGTGCCTCTGCAATTATCTTCTTCGAATGTTGATTCATCTGTTCATCATGGTGGTTCGTAATGATAACCTGGGGATTCTGCGAAAAGAACCCCTAGACGTGCATATAGGCCTACATCGAATTGTGCCACGTATCCGATTGTCAGATGATTTCACCTAATCTTTTCCGAAATCAAGCAAGGATCGGCTTTACTGATGCTTTACTTGACTGTTTAATCGCTGATCGTGACTCATAAACATATTGGATATTTTAAGATTATCGTTTATCATTATCTTTATTTTAATTATTGATGGTATAAAGAAGGAATATACTGTGTATTAGTTCCTTAGTATAATTTTATGTTTTTAAAAGTAAAAGGGGGTCAATTTTGCAAGGCTTTTCTTGGAATTGTATATATGAGTACAACAATGATCAGATATACCCAATAACTCTAGACATAGCCCAGGATCAGATATACCAAGTAACACTCGATATAGCCCAGGATCAGATATACCGGGTAACGCTAGATATATCTCAGATATAAACCAGATATACTGAGTATTTCTAGATATATCCCATGATCAGATATACCGAGTAATTCTAAACATAGCCCAGGATCAGATATGCCGAGTAACTCCAGGAATAGCCAAGGATCAGATATACCCAGTAACTCTACATATAGCCCAGGATCAGATATACTGAGTAACTCTAGATATATCCCAGGATTAGATATACCGTCGAATAACTCTACCTATAGCCCAGGATCAAATATACCGAGTAACTCTAGATATATCCCAGGAACAGATATACCGATTAACTCTAGATATATCCCAGGATCAGATATACCGAGTAACTCTCTAGATATAGCCCAGATCAGATATACCGAGTAACTTTAGATAGAGCCCAGGATCAGATATACCGAGTAACTCTAAACATAGCCCAGGATCAGATATACCGAGTAACTCTAGATATAGCCCAGGATTGGATATACTGAGTAACTCTATAGCTATAGCCCAGGACCAGATTTACCAAGTAACTCAACATATAGCCCAGGATCAGATATAACGAATAACTCTAGATATAGTCCAGGATCAGATATACCGAGTAACTCTACATATAGCCCAGGATTAGATATACCGAGTAACTCTAGATATATCCCAGGATCAGATATAACGAATAACTCTATAGCTATAGCCCAGGATTAGATATACCGAGTAACTCTAGATATATCCCAGGATCAGATATAACGAATAACTCTATAGCTATAGCCCAGGATTAGATATACCGAGTAACTCTAGATATATCCCAGGATCAGATATAACGAATAACTCTATAGCTATAGCCCAGGATTAGATATACCGAGTAACTCTAGATATATCCCAGGATCAGATATAACGAGTAACTCTATAGCTATAGCCCAGGATTAGATATACCGAGTAACTCTAGATATATCCCAGGATCAGATATACCGAGTAACTCTAGATATAGCCCAGGATTAGATATACCGAGTAACTCTAGATATATCCCAGGATCAGATATACCGAGTAAATCTAGATATATCCCAGGATCAGATATACTGAGTAACTCTAGATATATCCCAGGATCAGATTTACCGCGAAACTCTCCATATATTCCAGGATCAGATATACCGAGTAACTTTTTAGATAGAGCCCAGGATCAGATATACCGAGTAACTCTAGATATAGCCCAGGATCAGATATACCGAGTAACTCTACATTAAAGTACCAAATGATTTTAATTTTCTATAATAGAACTTAGGTCTTAGCCAGATCCGCTGTAGAGATGCTTACTTACGTTATGACAAATTGTGTTTTTACATTATTATTTAAATTATTACTTTTTTCGTTTTCAGTATCATTATGATGTTATATTAGGGTGGCCTGACCCTGATCAGGTGATAAACTGACCCTTATCAGGTGATAAGCTGACCCTGATCAGCTGATAAGATTTGCTTCGTTCAGAGTCCTCCACTGCTGCAGGCATTAAAGCATGTTGTTTCATTCTTGTTTGTCATGCTCTATTACTGTCGCTTATGTCTGTATGTTATAAAAGTACCAAATGTTGTTAATTCTCTTTTATCAAAGATGCAGTGGAAATAAATAAATATAACTCAGATCTGGACCAAATATAAATTTCTTATGAAATCCAGATCTGGACTTAATATCAGTCTGATATGAAATCCAGATCTGGACTTTATAACAATCTGATATGAAATCTAGATCTGGACTTGATATAAATCTGACATAAAATCCAGATCTGGACTTGATTTAAATCTGATATAAAATCCAGATTTGGACTTTAAATAAATCTGATATGAAATCCAGATCTGGACTTGATATAAATCTGATATGAAATCCAAATTGGATTTTATATCAATCTGATATGAAATCCAGAACTGACTTTATATAAATCTGATATGAAATACAGAACTGGACTTTATATAAATCTGATATATAATCCAGAACTGGACTTTATATAAAATTTCTAATATGAAATCCAGATCTGACTTGATATAAATCTGATATGAAATCCAGATCTGCACTTTATATAAATCTGATATGAAATCCAGAACTGGACTTGATATAAATCTGATATGAAATCCAAACTGGACTTTATAACAATCTGATATGAAATCCAGATTTGGACTTTATATAAATCTGATATGAAATCCAAACTGGACTTTATAACAATCTGATATGAAATCCAGAACTGGACTTTATATAAATCTGATATGAAATCCAGATCTGGACTTTACATAAATCTAATATGAAATCCAGAACTGGACTTGATATAAATCTGATATGAAATCCAGATCTGGACTTGATATAAATCTGATATGAAATCCAGAACTGGACTTTATATAAATCTGATATGAAATCCAGAACTGGACCTTATATAAATCTGATATGAAATCCAGAACTGGACTTGATACAAATGTCATATATGGCGAGATAAAGAAGTAGGAACGGAAATTAAAACTTGATCACTATTGATCTGTACTACACCCAAAAATATCAAAGAAAGCTGATTTACTAAGCAGACACGATTTCAAAAAATAGATGGCACTGTTACAAGTAAGAGTTTTTCTAATTGTCACCAACATATAAATTTTGATACAATTTTGTTGCTGTAGGCCTATATGCTCATACATCTACTCATGGACAACTAGCCAAGAAATTGATCAACATCATTATTTGCTTGAAGCAATTTTCTTTGTAGAAAGCTATTCTCATTCTCATTTTATTCTTTTTTATGATAAATTTCACACCAAAAGTAGCAAAGATTGAACAGTTATTTACACCTAACTTGAAACAGATAATAGCAGCCCATTAAATAAAAGTACTGAAAGCACTGGTGATGGGTGCGATTCAAAGCTATCATTTGTGTAATTGAAATAATGTATAGTCTTTTTATACATCATTCGATTTTATGGGCCATTTTTGGGGTTAACATGAAGAATATAACCATTTAGCAATAAACATCTAAAGTTTCTGGTCAAAACTTTGACTCAAATCATAAGAAGACAATCAGTGATCGGTTCGTAATGCCAGACACTGAGGCTAATAGCTTCCCACTTCACGTTTGTGACTCCCACTTATAGTGCACCTCAGAATGTCTCATCAAATACTCATCATAATGGTCCACCCATTATCACACACACACACACCAGCACCCACACCCACCCACCCAGACACACACCCGAACATACACAGACACACACATTTTAACATTTTACGTTAAGCCCCGCCCACTTATAAATAAGCATTAAATTACAAAAAAAAAACAGTGAGGGCAAATCTACAGACCATGAGCTATCTGTTTACCAAATATGACATGAATCCAGTTTACCATTCTGAGATACCGAGTTTAAAGCTCTTTTCAGCAAAATCATATCCAGCCCCGCCCACTTGGCTTATAAATGAAGTTCAACGTTTTTACATCCTGAACTTGTGCACACCAACCTACATAATAAGTAAATAAAACAAACATGCGGTTGTTAGAATATGAATATTTCAAGAATTTTACATTAAGCCCCGTCTACTAATTGATATGCAGACATCACCATCAAAACAATATTGCACATCTACAATGGGCTGTCTGTGTACTACAATGTACTGATATATCAGACGACATTTTGCTCAAATATCTGATTTTTTCTTCAAAATATCTAATATTTTCCTCAAAATATCACACTTTTCCCTAAAAAGTCTCTGATCTGTGACAGATTTTCTTGCTCAATGTATCCGATACTTTCCTCCAATTGTTTTTATAATTTTTGCTCAAAATATTTGAACTTTTGCTCAAAATTCCTGGAGTAAGCCTATTAGCTCATTCCATTTTTATTTTTAACAAACTCTAAGAAAATAGGTGTGGGAACGGGAAGGGGGGGGGGGGGTGTAGCTCGAATTCCATTTTTTTTTTTTTTATGATCTTGGTCATGAAACTCTAAAAAAGCTTTAACTGTCTAAAGCAAGATTAATTTCTCATCAATCCATTACTGCAAACATTATTTCAAAATTGTTCCTTCGTAGATGGAAAATCGCGAGAAACTGTAGACACTTTTCAGTCGTTTTTTAAATTTTGTATTTATTTATTTCTTATTTGCAAAATCAAGATAAAGCACACTATGAACATTTGATCACCAGGAAATCCGAAATTTTATTTTTTTGACTGTCATTTTTTTAGTTAGTTAGTTAGTTAGTCATCTCAATTAATTTGATAGCGACTGCAAAGAAACGGAAATTTAAGTCTAAAATGACAATTTCAAAATATCTTTAAAAATTGATGTTTTTCAATTTCGGACGTGAAGAAGGAAATGTTTGGATTTTTTTTTGCAGGGATTGAATTTTAAAGCAGCTTATTTTGCAATTTCTAAACATTCAATCAAATTTTGATGACATATCTTTATCTTTTTCAGTTCAATCTGTGACTAAAATAGCTCTAGATTATATAGGATAATTTATTTCAGACAAAATAGTTATTACTGATTTTCCCCACCCTCGCTCCCATTCCCTCGCACGCTACCCGATCCCTCGGGCGCTCCCCAGTCCCAAGCACGCCCACGAACCACTGACGATAACAATGACGATAACGATGAAAACGAAGATAAAGCCATCCTCAAAGCAATCTGTTTGGTAATGATGGTGATGACGCCGCCCTTGGAAAGAATCTGCTAAAACAAAGAGGAAGACGCCCTTTGAGCAATCTGCGATGACGATGCTGGAGCTGGTAATAACGCCGACCTTGGAGAATCTGCAAAAACAAAAGAAAACAATGACGAAGCCGCCCTCGGAGCAATCTGCATGTTGATGATGATAACCAGATGATGCCGCCATTTGAGACATCTGCAGAAACAAAAAGAAAACAAAGATGAAGCCGCCCTTGGAGCAATCTGCATGTTGATGATGGTGGCATGTTGATGATGGTGGCATGTTGATGGTGGCATGTTGATGATGGTGGCAAGTTGATGATGGTGGCATGTTGATGAGGGTGGCATGTTGATGACGGTGGCATGTTGATGACGGTGGCATGTTGATGATGGTGGCATATTGATGATGGTGGCATGTTGATAATGATGGCATGTTGATGATGGTTGATGATGGTGGCATGTTGATGATGGTGGCATGTTGATGATGGTGGCATGTTGATGACGGTGGCATGTTGATGACGGTGGCATGTTGATGATGGTGGCATGTTGATGATGGTGGCATATTGATGATGGTGGCATATTGATGATGGTGGCATGTTGATGATGATGGCATGTTGATGATGGTGGCATGTTGATGACGGTGGCATGTTGATGATGTGGCATGTTGATGACGGTGGCATGTTGATGATGGTGGCATGTTGATGATGGTGGCATGTTGATGACGGTGATGGATGACGGTGGCATGTTGATGATGGTGGCATGTTGATGATGGTGGCATATTGATGATGGTGGCATATTGATGATGGTGGCATGTTGATGATGGTGGCATGTTGATGATGGTGGCATGTTGATGATGTGGCATGTTGATGACGGTGGCATGGTGATGGTGGCATGTTGATGATGGTGGCATGTTGATGATGGTGGCATGTTGATGATGGTGGCATGTTGATGATGGTGGCATGTTGATGATGGTGGCATGTTGATGATGGTGGCATGTTGATGATGGTGGCATGTTGATGATGGTGGCATGTTGATGATGGTGGCATGTTGATGATGGTGGCATGTTGATGATGGTGGCATGTTGATGATGGTGACATGTTAATGATGGTGGTGTTGGTTGACTAACAAATAAGTCCTCCAAACAAGATATATTCTAAAGTATAGTCTTATCTTTTAATCTCGACTTACTAGCTTTATGACGTCCATACTTTATGGATTCAAGCCGACTATTTTACACCCGTATGAGCTGCTTTAAACTATCATTCATACTATCCATAAACGTGTTATCTTCTCGGAAAGAAAACTTAAATTTCCAAAAACCTTTACACACTATCACTTAAATGATATTCAATAAGAGCCTCAGAATGGTCGGTTCCTAAACCAGGAAGAAGAATAACATTTAGGAGGACAAGTTAGCATAATGACGGCTAACGAGGAAACAATTTAATCGACACCAAATACCAAGTCGCATTAGAGTAAAACCAAGTTTGAAGGGGAACAACTCCAAGCACACATTTAACAGATTGAAGTCGTGAGTAATATCAAATAAAATATCTTTCGCTCTAAAATAAGTACACTTGGAACCATCATTTTCAATGTTCAAAATAAGATTAACAGTCCCCTACCCAG
Source organism: Chiridota heheva (assembly GCA_020152595.1). Lineage (NCBI taxonomy): Eukaryota > Metazoa > Echinodermata > Holothuroidea > Apodida > Chiridotidae > Chiridota > Chiridota heheva. The sequence continues at coordinate 733,002 of JAIGNY010001363.1, read as the reverse complement.
AAAATATGAAAATACTAGGGTCGTCTACATTATTTTCGAGATATTTCCATTATATGAGGTATGAATCAATCTATTCTACCGATATTTGAGTGTAAAGAAAATTTTGGCCCCTTAAGTCCCTTTTTTGGTTGGGGGAAAGATAAAATACCACTGAATGTCGATAACTTAAAGATCGAGAATCCCTAGCGTAAGTTTTAGCACTACACCACTGATTGAAGCTATAGTTCATTCTATATATCATATGTGCCCATCGGCCCTCGTTGTTCCACTGCTTAGTGCTAAAAGCAGGGGGCCAGAGCTAAAGGAAGGGTGTCAGAGCTAGAAGCAGGGGGTTACAGCTAAATGCAAGGGGTTTAGAATGATATTTTATATCATTCCAAAACGCTAGGGCAACGTTTCAGATTGTTTTAACGCCTGAAGATCAAGTTGAGGATATGAAGGCAACACACCAATAAGATATAGTGGCCTGCATAGTAGGATCAATCTGGAACCTCGGCACCTTTATATTGGTGTTATAGCTCCCCCGTCGGTAAAACCTTATAGCCCCATGGAAAAAATAAACTAACATCCTTTAAAGCAACTCTTGATTTTTCTATATTATGTAATATTGTGTTTTCTTTTTCATGTAAACTAATTATCATCCACGGGTAATGGGTGGGGTGTGGTGTTATGGGTGGGATGGGTGTGTGGTTATGTGTGGGGTGGGATGGTTAGGGTTGGTTGGGTGGTTATGGTGAGGTGAGGTGGGTGGTTACGGGAGGGGGTTGAGGTGGTTATGCATGGGAGTGGGTGGTTATGGGTGGGTGGGGTTGTTATGGGTGGACGGGGTGGCTGGAATGATTATTAGTGGAGTTGGGTGGTTATGAATGGGTTCAGGTATCATAGATTTTCTTCTTATTTTGTTTTCTCTCTATTCTTGTTTAGAAAAATGTATGTATGTATATATGTATGTACGTACGCACACACGCACGTGTGTGTGTGTGTATGTATGTGTGTATGTATGTATGTATATATGTATGACTTTACTAGAGGTACATTGTGAGGTGACGGCGTAGATACAAAACGACATTGTGGGTTAATATGACATTGTGGGTTTATCCCAACAATGTTGTTTTTAAATGGCCTTAAAAGTGAAATCTGAGTCCTTTCCATCCAAAATCAGGCTCACCTCACAATGTGTCCTGTATGTTGTATTTTGAATGTTCAGGTTTTGTATGCAACTTTTATGGAAAATAGTCATATATTTGCAGAGCGCCATCTACATGGTTGTTTTTTATCTGATTATGTTAATACTTTAAATTTATTGGAAGTGGTTTTAAACAAGGTGCACAAAATTATGAGGTACACGAAATTAGGTCAACTAATACGTAATCCCATCAAATTAAAACATTCGAAATGAAAACTAGAGCCAAACTTCTTAGATTGATTAAGGCAAGTTATATTGACAGATTTTGTTTGTTTGTATAGTCAGTCAGTAGTGGCGATACGGAGAGATCGCTTTTCCCCCCACCCCACCCACCTGCCCCCCGACATTTTGTAAAGCGACATATTTTGTCCGATTTATAGGCTTCCCCATGAGACAATTTTTACCCTCTCTTACCCCCCCCCTCCCCTCCCTCATGACCATACTCCTGGTGATACCACTGCAGTCAGTGTAGATAGCCAAACAAATATTCCCGCAGTGGTCACCTCTATTTTCATACAAATATCCCCACTGTTTCATACACTCAACCCATAATGACGGTTTCTACTGACAAAAAATTGGTACCCCACAATGACACATCATACCAATTTTGTAAGCCCATGATGTTTTAGTACAATTTAGCCCACACTCTACCTGTAGTAGGTATGTGTGCGTGTGTGTATGTCTTTATTTACCTGTTAAAGTCAGGACACTAATCTCTACCAGGCACTTATGCCAGAATACTTCCTGACAAGTTTTATCTGTGCCACCGGACGACGTAATTTTACTGACCTGACAATGATGGCAATTCTTTCTTTGTCGCCCCCACTTTTGGGCTATTTTTGTTAATCATATCAATGATTATATGCGTAATCATTCATATGAAAGATTATCAATACCGCCATGTGCAGGAAATTTGTATTTGAACATTCTAGGAATTTCGTCTAAGTTAATACCTATCGGCCGGTCAAGTGCCCTTCTAATTTGTCCTTTCAAAACGCATTGAATCTATTATTGACAGCGGGAGGAGCTATACTGCTCTGAAGTCATAATTTGTAAACTGGATTGACTAACTTCCACAAGTATAAATAACATGATCAATTTCCGTGTACATCCTGCCATTCTGTCAGCTGGTCAATAATAACATAAATTTTATGTCAACAAACTGATAAGAAGGCCACTTAGAAGGTGTTTCATAAGTAAAACCGATTTTCAATGTGTTTAGATTTTAAGTTACCTAGTTACGGCTGATTTCATTTATGTGGTCCTAAACTTTGTTCTATTCCCATCTATCTTAAGACAGGTAGAGATTTTGACATATATTTGTTCCTTTTATATTCTAAACATTTCATTAACATATCTTTATCAAAAATTTCCACTCGTTTCTTTGATATTCACGAAAAAGTGAAAAACTAAGCCGCAAGAAACGGCTGGACTTGTTGAATCCGTCTACTGTAGTCTTTTTTTACATGTGCTTTTCAGTTCAGGTGAAAAGCCTATTACGTAGGCCTATTACACGTTATTGTAAGTTCCTCGGGAAAAAAATACAAATAAATCAAAATAAAATAATGCAATTCATTCTTAACCTCAACTGCTGACGTCATTTTATTCTGTTCTACACAAAGCAATTTTTGCCAAGACAGTTTTAACAGGCGGTAAAGGTGGTTAACCAAAGAGCTTCCAAGCTCTTTGGTTTAACCAGGAAATGTAATGAGATCTGACCAGAATTCCCTTTTAAGCCATGTACAGTGTTTCAGTGTACATGAATTCAGTGTACATGAAATTAACAACAAATTGATATACCTCAGTCAAAAGAAGCGATCATTCTAAACTGTTTATTTCTATAACAGGCAAAAAACAATAGAATTCGTGACAAGCCGAGTTGCCGAGTACGCTTCGGAGATTATCCGCACGAGAAGATTCTAAAACAAATTCATATCCCTCCAAGATTTTAAGTGACATTTTTTCTTCTCAATTGTTGAATGCAAAATACAGATAACTTCCTAAAAATGAAGTAATGTATGGGAACCAAAATAAGACAAGACAAAGCCTTCCGTACTCCTATCCTAACAAATTCAAAAGGAAAAAAAGAATTGGAAGAAAGAAAAGTGGAAAAGCCAGGGGTGTGTGTAGGAAGTTTATTTTGGTGGACTCTGCTTTTGAGCTCTATGATTTTGTAGTTTTAAATTATGGCATCGATGTAATGGGAGGGAGGCACTTAGACATGCCGCTGGAAAAATTCAAGAATAATCACACAGTACAGGGTTTCTTTATTCTAAATTGATATGCGTCATATTATGCCACGATCAGGGCCGGTGTGATAGTAAATTTTGCCCCCCGTAAATTTGAACCTCCGGACCTTATTTCCTAAGGAATGTCTAGTGAATTTGGTCTCCTCCGGACTTATTTTACTAGGTAATTTACTGGTATGTCTGCACGGTTCCTCCAATTAATTTTGTGTACTAAAGTGATAAGCTAAAAAGTGATAAGAAGTGATAAGCTAATACACTATAGAAAAAAGGCGTGCTTTACGCAAAACGGCAGTGAGATTTAGTGTGAAGGGAGAAGAAGGGTTTTTCTTGCAAAAGGGGTACAAGTTGTTGTCTCCAAATTCTATACAAAAGAAGGACCGGGGCCCAAATTTCCTAGCGGACTGTTTTTACTATAAGAAGGAAGGGGGGGGGGGGACCAAATTTACTGGATGGCCATGGCCTAAATGTCGGGGGCCCAAATTTGCGACTGACCATTTTCCGAAAGGCCTGGGCCCATCTGTTTTTAATGATTAATCCGATAAGCTAATAATAATATCGGTTCGTTATCGCTTTCAAAAACAATCAATATTAATAATTTAAACACTATGATAATCAGTGCACTGCCCTTTTTGTTTGATGTTTTTTGAAAGGAGAGGGGCGTATACTACTCAATCGAAAGGAGGGGCGTAGAATACTCGATCGAAAGAAGAGGGGCGTAGAATACTCGATGGAGGCTTCTTCTTCCAAAAAATCCCGATTGCGAATGGAAACTAGTATATTCGACGAAGGCCTCTATAATGACATAGAAGACGGCACTCTGGTACACATGGGTGGTACTAAAGTGCTCATAATGGCACATGGATGGTACTAAAGAATGAGCGATGGCACTCTGGTACACATGGATGGTACTAAATAAGTGGCACTCCACATGGATGGTACTAAAGTGCGATGGCACTCTGGTACACATGGATGGTACATGGGTGGTACAATGGATGGTACTAAAGTGCCTCCAATGAGCGATGGCACTCTGGTACACATGGGTGGTACTATAGTGCCTCCAATAAGCGATGGCACTCTGGTACACATGGATGGTACTAAAGTGCCTCCAATAACCGATGGCACTCTGGTACACATGGATGGTACTAAAGTGCCTCCAATGAGCGATGGCACTCTGGTACACACGGGTGGTACTATAGTGCCTCCAATAAGCGATGGCACTCTGGTACACATGGACTGATGGATGGTACTAAAGTGCCTCCAATAACGATGGCACTCTGGTACACATGGATGGTACTAAAATGCCTCCAATGAGCGATGGCACTCTGGTACACACGGGTGGTACTATAGTGTCTCCAATAAGCGACGGCGCTCTGGTACACATGGATGGTACTTAAGTGCCTCCAATAACCGATGGCACTCTGGTACACATGTGTGGTACTAAGGTGCCTCCAATAACAGAATAACCGATACAATTCTTTACAACTAGTAGCTCTACAATCTTGCGGTGGATTGTCCAAATTTTCATTTTGAATCATTTTTTTGACCGCTGGTTGCAGTCCAAACCCTAAACCTATGTTTTGAATTTACAAAGTAAATGTGTATTGCTATCACGTGTTGAGTGACCTGTATCTGATTTTCATTGGAGCCTAACCAATTGAGGCCTTCATATATCGTTGTTTGTCCAGGCTGGCATCGCATGGCAGTCATATTACTGCGCTGGGAGCTAGGTGGTAATTAGCTGCTAATCAACAACAACCTCTGATCTTAGCGTAATGCAAAGGCAAGACACTTTAAGGACTTTGCATCTTTTATTGGTGGCAGGAGAATTTGCTTTGGGGTAAAGTCTTGATGGCTGAATGGCCTGCCCCTCTGTGCTGACAACATCTACAAAATTCAAAATAGAAGCTCCTATAAAATGAAATTCTTTCTTGAACTATTGTGTAAACTGGCTAGGTGTTAAACTCATTAAAATTTCAAGGCGTTTCTTTTGATGTTTCTGTAGGGTTTGTTTAAACATGTTAGAATAAAAGTTTGGTAGAACTTGGTAAATTATTTGATATATTTCAATCCGTCTGGTTTTGCTGAATAAAACTTACCATATAATACATTAAGGGATTAGTTTAAGGGTCAAGCATGTCCATCTTATGTAATAGAGGACTTCAAAAGAAACAAAATGGTGAAGAAAGCATTCAAACAAATCTTATTCCGTTAAGGAGATATTCTAGTTTAAAGTTTAGTATCATTTGTGTAAAAACGACTGAAATCAGACTAGTTGTGATGTCATAGCCTCAGATTTCTCAAAGTCTTTATGTATTCTACCATATGTTGTCCTGCGATTTTGTGGCTTAAAAACCATGGGATATGTCAAAAAAGTAGTAAAACTGAATCTACAGATCTAGGAAGGGTATTTATAATATACACCTGAAGAAAGTTTGAGGGAAAAGAAATCAAATAGTAAAAACAAAATACAAAAAAATATTAATCATTGTAAAGAATGTGAGGATGACGACTCCAACCTCACATAATAGACTTAGTACACCAGTCATTTCTACACAGATAAGACAGAACTAACTTTAAACTTAAATATCTCCTTAACGGAATGAGATTTTTGAATGCTTTCTTCACCATTGTGTTTCTTTTAACATCTTCTTTCATATCAGATAGATTTGCTTGACCAGTGAACTAATTCTTTACGTTAAAGCTGCAAACAGAGTGACATAAACATACTCCAGTGACGTAGCTACGGGAAAGCCTACCCCCCGTCCCCGCTCTAAAATTTTGCAAGCCCCCTCCCCTCCCCCTCCCAAATGTTCAGGTCTGGCCACGCCACTGACATACTCTACTGTATAAACAAAATAAAATTATATTTGAATCACATCTGTAACTGCAGCTAATTTCTAAATATAACTTTGTTGCAAGTTGTCAAAAGAAGGCAGACATTTTAACATTACCTGAATTTAGATAACTTGACGTAATTTTATATCATAAAAATTTAATTTTTTTGCATTTTTGTTGAACTTAAACAACTTATCAGAAATGATATGAAGGAGATCTTGTAAAATATACACTTTTCAAAAAACATTTACATGCTTCACTGCTTATAATATGACAAAAATTAGTTACATTTAATTATTTACCGCACCTTTTTTCCTTTTATTGAGGTTTATATTGACCATCTCTACAGCTACAACCACACAAGTGATTATAAAGGTTTTATATTGACCATCTCTACCACTACAACCACACAAGTGATTGTAAAGGGTTTATATTGACCATCTCTACAGCTACAACCACACAAGTGATTGTAAAGGATTTATATTGACCATCTTTACAGCTACAACCACACAAGTGATTATAAAGGTTTTATATTGACCATCTCTACAGCTACAACCACACAAGTGATTGTAAAGAGTTTATATTGACCATCTCTACAGCTACAACCACACAAGTGATTGAAAAGGGTTTATATTGACCATCTCTACAGCTACAACCACACAAGTGATTGTAAAGGGTTTATATTGACCATCTCTACAGCTACAACCACACAAGTGATTGTAAAGGATTTATATTGACCATCTTTACAGCTACAACCACACAAGTGATTATAAAGGTTTTATATTGACCATCTCTACAGCTACAACCACACAAGTGATTGTAAAGAGTTTATATTGACCATCTCTACAGCTACAACCACACAAGTGATTGAAAAGGGTTTATATTGACCATCTCTACAGCTACAACCACACAAGTGATTGTAAAGGGTTTATATTGACCATCTCTACAGCTACAACCACACAAGTGATTATAAAGGTTTTGTATTGACCATCTCTACAGCTACAACCACACAAGTGATTGTAAAGGGTTTATATTGACCATCTTTACAGCTACAACCACACAAGTGATTGAAAAGGGTTTATATTGACCATCTGTACAGCTGCAAACACACAAATGATTGTAAAGGTTTCGGAAGTTTTACCCCTTCCATGTGATCATCTTCTTCTTTGTGCCTGTTGCCTGAACTGGTTGCAAGAAAAATATATCATCAATATAACATGAAACTAAAATGTGCATCTATGCTAAAATGAATAAAAGAACTTAAAACTTGCAGATGATACACTAAAAATGAAACATCTATGCTAAAATAATAAATATAACTTAAAACTTGCATATATACTAATATATATAAACAATATATATATTTATATATATTAATATATAATAATATATATATATATATATATATATATATTAATTATATATATATATATATATATATATATATATATATATATATATATATATATATATATATATATATATATATATTATATATATATTATATATATATCTATATATATATATATATATATATATATATATATATATATATATATATATATATATATATACATATATATATATATATATATATATATATATATATATATATATATATATATATATATATATATATATATATATATATATATATACATATATATATATATATATATATATATATATATATATATATATATATATATATATATATATATATATAATATATATATATATATATATATATATATATATATATATATATATATATATATATATATATTATAATATTTATTATATTATAATATAATCATAATATATGTATATGTGTGTGTGTATGTCTAATAATAGGCCCTTGGTCAATGCAATAAGATGATATATCTGTATATATATTTCATTAATAGACCCCCCCCTTTCCTCTTCCTCGTCACCTAAATACAGTTTAAAAACACAAATAAACAATTTAATTGTTTGGGGGTCTTTCTTATTTTTTCACGATTTTTTAATTGATTTGGTTTAATTGAAGTAGTTTTTAAAATAATAAAAAAGGGCCAAAAGCCTTTTATGTATTTATTTTTTGAGAACGTGAACTGTTATGAGCAGATGAGTATAGGACTAATTTGTCTGATAACTTTTAACATTTGGCGGAGATAAGTGCTTATTCCATGTCCCCTTGTGAATTATGGCCATGGCTATAGATCTAGACCTAACAGGGGCGTAGGAAGGATCACCTCTCGGAAGGGGGACCCCAAAACATTTCCCGTCACAAGTGTCAAAATTGCACTGGTAAATGAACAAATTCCATCAAAAGTTGCAACTAATTGGAAAATACCCTTCAATTTTCTTCCATTTCCGGGGATTTTCTTCATTTTCAAAAAATTTTGGCCAGTTTTTGAAAAATTTTAGCGTTTCTTCGATAACTTTTCTTCAAATTCGAGAAATTCTTATTAGTTTTTGGGAATTTTTCAGAAACGTTTGACCGATTTTACGGAAATGTTACGAAAATATCCAATAATTTTACCACATTTTCCAATTTTATAGTAATAATTTCCCAATTTCACCTCTCAATCAAGCATGCAACCGAGAAGTGAAATCCGCTCAGGGGCAGCTCTTCCCCTTTAACCCTCTGAGGACTACAATCTTGGACAAAACTTGTTGGGACACCCACGTTCCCCCGTTCAATGTTGGTGAAATAGGAGGAAAATGTTGATAATTGCTTTCCATGTCTCTGCAATTCGTTTGTTTGATGAAAGTTTAACGGCAGCACAACAACAAGGGTCAAATTGTGCCTGAGAGGTTAGATCATTCCAGAGGTAGGAAGGAGAATACACAGGGGGAGATTGAGAGAAACACGAAAACTTGGGTTAAAAAAATAAGGTAAAGAGAGAGAGAGAGCGGGGTGGGGAAGGAGGACTAAATATGGTTGTATAGGGAAGCATGATGAAGGAAGGAGATAATTTTATCCAGAGGTTTTTTTTTTTTGGTAGAGCTCGGCTACTGAGTTGTGGGCAGCAAGGGAAGCTCTGGAAAGGTTGTACATGGGGCAAGCAAGGAGAATGTGATAGTGCAATGGCAATTGTTGCAGAGGGGTGGGGGAGCCAGTAAGGAGGTGGGAGTGAGTGAGGTGGGTGTGACCCATTCCAAGGCGGGTAATGTGGACGTTGTCGACACGGTGTAGGTTGTGAATGGTGGGTTTGATCGGAATGGTGGGCGTGGAGTTTGTTACCAATTTGGGAGTACCATGAGGTTTGCCAGCGGCCACGAACAAGGGAAGCGATAAGCAGTTTGATGTCAAAAAGAGTTTAGCAAAAAGGAGTAGGGGAAGGGTGAGGGCAAGCTTAGCAGCTGTATCAGCCCTGTCATTGCCAGGGATGCCAACATGGCTGGGTATCCAGACAAAAAGAATATGTTTTCTACGGAGGTGGGGAGGGGGCGAACGGAGCCCACGGAGGATGAGGTGAGATGTGGGGTTATCCCATTTAACATTAAGTAATGACAACCTTGGAGTCGGAGAAGTAGTTAAATATTTTGACAACACTGAAACCGGAAGTAGGGGCGGGAGTTATAAAGAAGAAGAAGGGGAAGGGGGGGGGGGGGTTACCTGCAAAATAGCTGTACATGAAAATTCAAAATAACATGCAAACTTTTCGGTAAGTGTCTTAACAATTATGTCCAAGATTGTTTGAGAAATGTCATGGAATGAAAATATCGTAAATGTCAATGAAATAATAGTTTTTTTGTAGGGAAGTCCTGGTATTTGTCTGAAAACAGATATCCAATTGTTTCAAAAAATCATGACAATACAATAAAAGGCATAACCTTCTTTTGGACCGTGCTATCAAGTAGATAGGAAATATGTGGGGCTTTTTTTCTTTCTTTATTTCGGCAAAAAAATAAACCGCTTGTATTTGCCACCCATTTTTCAGAATGTCTGAGTGCTTATTCTATTCCACTGCATTGTTCTGCGCATTTTGAATTACAAGTGAAATAATGGCAGATAGGAGTGCTGGGGGTGTAGGAAGGGGGAGGGGGGAGGGGAAGGGGGGGGGGGGGGGAAGCGAAGGAGAGAAGTAAATTAATTAGATGGAGACAGAAATGATGGCAGTTAGGTGAAGAGTATTTAATTTTGTTATCAGATTCCAGCATGTAAACAAAAAGTAGTTTCGACATGCTCATATTGCTTTTCTAATATCATGAAAATACCTCACAAGAATAGGAGATAGCCAGGATATTGATGAAAAGTAAAACTTGCGAATTTATACGTTTCCCGTGTTGATGTTGTAGTGACTAGAATTTGACAAAGTGAAAATAATCGCATAAAGTCCATACAAAATTAAACAGAAAATTCTTCATAAGATGAAAATTGTTGTCAAACGATTTTACTACAGATTATTAAAAAATCTCATTAAAGATAGTGATCTTTGCTCTATTTTCATGGTAAATCATTGGGTGGCGCTGGTTCAGTAAAATAATGTAGCTTTTATATTAACTTCCAGTTGCCAAAGTTTCACATTGCTTCTCCATTACCGACGGACACGAACTTTCATAACAAAGTAAAACACTATCCACATACATCAAAAAGCCCCTCAATCTACAGCAAAAAAGCTTTTGACACCTTTATTCAATCAATGGTGGTGTAATGGGTGAAAAATAGTGATAATTGCTTTCCATGTCTCTGTATTTCGTAGTGAAATATTTTGACAACATTGAAAGGTTGGGGAGTGGTGGGGATGAGGGGTGGGGTGATGGGGAAGGATGGGAGGGGAGGATGGATAGGGGTGGGGATGGGAGGGGTCGGGGGTGGGAGTAGGTAGTGGGGTGGGGATGGGGAAGGGTGGGTAGGGGGATGAGGAAATTCAAATAACATGCGTTGGATGAGTGTCCCAACAGTTTGGGAGATTGGTGGGACTAAAACTATTGTGCAAAAAGGACAGTGTAAATGGTAATGGGGAGGAAACCAAATTTCAGGGGAGGGTACAAGTAGGGGAGGGTGGGGTTTCTCTTTTTCAGAAACAGAAGGGTATTTATGAGGGATGGACAAAAGTAGCTTTGTTTGCTTAAGCAAATTTTTGAATACCTCAAAGTTCGTACACCAATGACAGAATGATAAACATACGTAACTTTCAGCAGCTGTACCAGTACCTGCATGTACTACATAGCAGCTATTATACAGGTCTATGATAGCAATACCCTTTCAGCTTTTACCAGTGGATCTTCGACAACGCGTTGCCGAACTGATCATTTGATGTAAATCTTGTAATCTCATTGGTTTTTTGACAACGTGTCGAAGTTTCGGCAACGCGTTGTAGAGATTTCAATAACGCGTTGCCGAGAGAATATACGACAACGCGTTGTGAAAATTCCTGACAACACGTTGCCAAGAGCCGATCACGTGAGTAGAAATCTTAAATCTGATTGGTTTATCGACAACGCGTTGTCGAAGCAGCAACGCGTTGTAGAGATTTCGACAACGCGTTGAGGCGTTTGTCCCTTTTGGCGAACCATAAACGCAGTGTTCAGCGGAATATTCATCTATCTGCATAGTTTCCTTCCTTTTGTACCACGATGGTTGTGTTAACGACCGTCAGACAGTGACGTGGAGATTTATACTACTGAGTAAAAATTAACTACAGTTTATCTACCTACTGTCACAGACCACGAGGCCCCGGTTCAATCCTGGAGTGGGTAGACACGCCATTGGTTATCAAAGGCCGTGGACATTGACTTGATTGTCGATGTTAAAATTAATTTGTACTATCATAACCGAATACGCAGGCGACAACCCGTCATTGCAATTGTGTGTTAACTCTCTGATTAACTGCAGTTGCACTGCATTTGTGTTGAACCTTGAATTGCATCATCCCTCTTACGTAATTCCTCATCGCGATGATGCTACATTCGTACACGCGCAGCTCAAGGCAGGGACGATACTACCCCCACCCCCCCCCTCTCTCCCGACCGGGGACAAGCCAGGGACAGCTGAACAAAACTAAAACACGTAAAAGTCTGAAAGTGGGAGCTGATATGAACATTTCTCTCAAATTGTCACTTATTTGAAAAGCAAAGAGTCATCAGCAATTTCCAGATGATTTTGACAACAAGTTTGTTTTCTGAAGGGGATAACTAACTTTTTATTAACATTATCAATTTACATTGCACAACAAAGTGATTTGGTGCAAGGGCGCCCAAATTACTTATACGTAAAGAAAAGAATTGTTTAATACTATATATTATTTACCATATTTCAAATAAACTTCACTCTTACAATACTCTCTATTTATTGTAATAACACTATATAACTGAATAACCGCGGTATTTTAAGTCGATATCATTATGTATAATCATGAAGAAAAAACTATGATTTATTGATAATATATAACTTTTATCGATCAAAATGACAACTCCCTGACCATAATCAATTCACTCACAGTTACACATGTATTGACTGATTAAAAATAAATTCACTATAATCTGAATTGAAACATATATGCATGAAAGTTTTTCTTAGCATATCTACACTGTGAGCTGGCAACTGAAATTATGGAGACTCCAAATAGTAGTCATTAAGCGCTGAAGCGTAGTGCATATAGCTACACACTGACTGATATAAAAATGGGCTCATTATGCAGTCCTGGATATACCCTCGATCAAAGGTCTAGCATAAATATTCGATCGTTTTTTTTTAAAGCTATGGAGGGCGCCATTAAAAATATTTCCCATTTTGTAAGGAAAACCTAAGACAGATTACTAAATCGTAAATCTTGAAATTAATAAAATTTTAGTGGATCATTAAATTCAGTCGTCATAATTATTCTCACAAATTATTCAGACCCTTTTTGAAACTATGTAGGCTAATTTTGGCGAGAAAATAGGTATCTAGAAATATAAATATCATTGAATGTGCATTTAAGGTTCATCCTCGTTTAATTTTGTTTTGTATATAACTGGAATATAGCAACTGGTATTCAAAAATACCTATTACAATTATTTTACAGCTAATATGTAACTTTATTTTTACCAAATTAAACAACTGTTTACCAGCTTGCTATCTGAGAATCTTCCAGAGTGTTATGAATGAGAAATGTTTATTTAATACAATAAATTATTGACCATATTTACAAACAAACTTCATTTAAATTTGCAATACTCTCTATTCATTGCAATAACACTGGTAAAGTCGGCATCACCATATAATATCATCAACAAGAAACTATATTTAATTGATAATCTATGAAAAATGACCAACTCCCTGACCATAAATCAATTAATTTGTAATCATAAACATTTAGTCACACATGTAAAGCACAAATTTATTATCTAAATTGAATCATACATGTTTTTTTCTCATATCCCCATGCACTGTAACATGCCACCTGAAATCAGTAACGAATGATGAGCTATATACTTAATCATTACATCCAAACTTGTTGCTGAATCCTTGAGACTGGGGCTGAAGCAATTGAGGGGGAGGGGGACATAAAAAGAAAATAAATTTTGATTAATAAGAGCGACCACGAGACCGTAATGGAAGAAATATTGCGTAAAATAAATTGATGTAATAAACATCTAAAAGTTCTTTTAACAACTCAGAAAGTTATTTCTTAGATATGTGCATTTTGCTTGCTACGAATCTGACTTTACAATTATAAGTATTCTATAATTTGCAAGTTGGGGTGAAAGTTCTCTTACTAATCTTTCACGTTTTCTTGTTCTTTCTGAAGAAAAAAAAAATTGAAAAAGAATTTCGTTTCGATAATTATCATGTCTTACATCTTTCCGTAGCTTCGGAAACACTACAAACTATATCAAAACTTAATATATTAAGCATTTCATTTTCTATAATGGTCACAATGGTTGTACGTCGCATTAGATACTGAAAAGAAAGGCTTCCAGAACGATCAATTCTGTCACCATTGTCAAAAACTCTAAGTAAAAAAATTACAGTCTTGGACTGTGAGAGTTGTGCGTTGCATCACATATAATCTCAAACTGTTAAAGGTTAGAAAGGTGTAGTCCTATAAATACATTTAGAAGTGAAAGTCACCGTGCTTGCAACGTCACTTCCGGTTTTCAATGATTCCTATAGATGGCGAGAAATCTGCGATGTTATTGCTCACACATCCACCGAACTGAACACAGGGGCTTACAGTTTTTATCGATGACATCACAAATTTCTCACTTCAATAAGGAAAATAGAATACCGGAAGTGACGTTTCCAGCACGGCAGCGTTCACTTCTGAATTTATTATGGAACGATACCTCTTCTTTAACAAATTGATCAGTCATCTGTTAATCAAAACCTGCATATTCCCAGAATTCAGAACACTTCTTCACAAAAATACATACAGGAGATACATACAGGAGGTACACACAGGAGATGCACACAGGAGATACACACAGGAGATACACAGGAGATACATACAGGAGATACATACAGGAGATGCACACAGGAGATACATACAGGAGATACATACAGGAGATTAAAAAGTAGATATTTACTCTGATAGTCCAATGGCACTTGAATAAGAATAGAAGTTAGATGTACCGTCAAAACGGTTTCATGTTGTAATCAAAGCTACTCGAAGTGTCAAAAACAACCCTTTTCCAAAATCATATTGTGACATGGTTAAGCCTTTCCTTGTGGATTTGAAGCTTAAGGTCTATAGACAGATAAATATGTAAAATCTCAAAAGAGTAATAAAATCCGAACCGACCAGTTTTTAAATTTTGAAACTAAGTTATTTAGTTTTTGAGTTATTGCTGATCAAAATTTGACCAACTTTTAATTTGTGTCGACTTGCGATGTACCGTATGACTTTAGTTATCAAATATTCGTTCAAGATTATTCCTGCTAGAAGGGATTGGGAATATGATAAAGACACAAAACCGTTTGGTCATGACTTGCTATAACACATGACTTGCTATAACACATGACTTGACACAACTTGCTAAACATATGACTTGCTCTAACACATGACTTGCTATAACACATGACTTGCTATAACACATGACTTGCTATAACACATGACTTGCTATAACACATGACTTGCTATAACACATGACTTGCTATAACACATGACTTGCTATAACACATGACTTGCTATAACACATGACTTGCTATAACACATGACTTGTTATAACACATGACTTGCTATAACACATGACTTGCTATAAGACATGACTTGCTATAACACATGACTTGCTATAACACATGACTTGCTATAACACATGACTTGCTATAACACTAAAAAACAAAGAATTTACAAACGAAAATACCAAGGTCACCCTGTAAATAATGCACCAGATATTTACATATAAACAATTTAAATATTGATGCAATGCGCTGAATATTTTCTTTTTGTTCTTTTGAAATATTGATTGATTATATAAATAAAAAGACATCCTTCAGCAGAAGTCTTATGTTTGGTACTGATTTATCTTCTTTAAATTTGTATATGCGTTGCATGCATTTTGAATTTGTCTGGGGAGGTCTGCGGTTCTATTTAAAGGAACCTTCAATATACACTTGAGATCACAGACATCTTGCAGTCATTGATTTTTAATTTTGTGATAAAATTGCACAGGAAGAATAGGTCATCTGGTTATGGGCTTTCTTGCAATGTTTATTTGCACTAAAATGTGCAATCCCAAAGACAAAATGAACGCCCATTTCACACCAACAAGCTGACAAGCATACCTGCTTGCCTGATTGACATAATGCTTTAAAAATTGCGCAGCGAACATGTATGGACATATTAAGGGAGTGGATAGTATTCAGAAGAATGAAGATATGTCACTAAAGTTAAGTTTCTCCAGGCAAAAATATTCGTTGAAGACGTATTTAAAATTAGCTGAACATTTTATTAAACGATGTTGTAAAACATTATAACATTGTAGTGTCCGCTTCCTGAAAAGTCCCACATTTAAGAAACAGTTAGTTATTTTAGGCTCTCTCTAGGCCTGTGTGATATCGTATGTTTTGTATCTACTGAAATCAAATCATTCGGCATGTATGGAACTGGCATCTTCATCATTACTTTCTCTTCCACCAAGAAGTCCATAAACGAATGTCCTTTTGTTGCTTTACGTCCCTTTTCAAGCGATTTAGCCACTCCCAAAAGAAAGTTTGTACTCAGTGCATTCACGGCATTTTCAGCAGACCTCTTCGAAGAGACGATCATGTCATCAAGAAACCAGCCTTGTTCACATGCAGGCCACGTGATGTACACAATTTGTGCGAGTGACCTTGAAATAGCACCCGAAACATCAACCCAACCGTGCCATCTCGAATCAATTTTTCGAACAATTGGACCGCCATATGGATCAACATAAACAAGAACTTTACATTCATTACCCTTGTAACTCCAGAAATCTACAACCGTAATGGAAGAATGTTTGGTATCGCTTTCGTGACTGGAACCTCTACGACATCCGCTGACTCGATAATTGATCGGAATACTTATGCTTTGAAAAGTCTTTTTCAAGATGTTTCCTAAAAATAGGTTGATTTCATTGGAGGTATCATGAGCAACAACTGTGACGTCATTCAAACTAATATCGCCCAATTTGTCCAATATTACATTAAAAATTGGCGCAAGCCTCTGGGTAATACATTGGCATTGTAATGGATCAAATTTTTGATTGCAAAAGCACTTTGTTAGTTCGTACCACAGAGACGGTGGTCCGTCAACAGCGTTTCCGCATTTGGATCGCATGTGGTACCCGTCACCCTTGTATTTGCGTACAGCTTGTGCCAGTTCGAAGCCGTTTCTGGTCATTCTCATGCATCTGTCCAACACTTCAAGAGAAAATCCGCGAGGAAGATGTTCCTTGATACACGACGGATCCTCACCAGCCATAAGGGAGTATGAACACGTAGATATCGTCATCCATACCATGGTGTCTGGATGATCGTCAGAGAATTTCTCGAATTCATCCCACTTGTAATCAGAGATAGGAAGTGGCAGCTCATCGAAGAAGAAATGAATTTTGTCACCTGAGTGTTGGGAGATCAGTGACATCATCATACAGTCATATCAGTCAAAAGCTTAGGTGTTAATTGGAAAGGGTATTCCGCAACCTCGGACTTATTTTGACTTTTGCCAGATTGTTGAAAACGTTTTACGTACACCAAGCTCTTCTTCATTAACTCCTCGTGTAAATCACAAAAACTTATGACTCTTACATTTTTTTAAATTCTTCAATGAGCAAAGATTCTAAATATTCTACGCAATTATCATCTACATTTTGAACCTTACCAGACCCATCTGAGACAACTGACAAAGACACAATGTACGCAAAGCCGCTTTTCCTGACCATTTCTTCAGCCATCTTTGCTAAGATTAGTGACTTCCCAGTGCCAAAATCTCCAATGATTGCTTGATGAAAGTTCGTTTTCTTTAGTAATTGGTTCTGTTGCGGAGTAAGCAACAATCGACTAATCTTGTCCCCTGACGTGTGAATAGCTTCTGACAGTGTCCTATACTTAACACATGACGCAAGACCAACGTATCTGCTTGAAAGGACTTCAAAATCATCGTTGCTGAACGTATCTTGCATGTGATTTACATGTTTACCAATGTGTTCCTGAAACCACGATTCGAATACCTTTTCGTCTTCGATGTGCATCTTTAAAAGTACAGATGCTTTATGTGTTGAACAAACCAAAATTTGGTCCAAATCTTTGTCACTCCACTCATTCATGGCTATGAAGGCGTACTTGGGAATCTCTTTAACACATGGTAAGTCTCTGTTCATCAGATTAAATGCAACTATGTCCTTCTGAATCTGCTGCTGAGCGTCTTTAATCTCCGATCGTTTCGTCTTCGGTTTTGCTGTAACAGTCGTGCTCTTTACTTGGATGAAAATGATTCCATATTTTCGACTGATGACAATAATGTCATGGTCACCATCTAATCCATGAACATTTCGTCGCCCCCCTTTCAGTTGTTGAGGAATCTGAACATTTCTGAGGAAATAATGGAATTTGAATTCAGAAATAACAAACGCACTATCTTCTGTTCGAGTGAGCAAACGCGTTAAAAGTTGTGCGACTTCCTCAACCGCATTTTTCTGGATACGGTCCTGGAGTATGTCAGATATTGGCATTCTTATTTTCTTATGTCTGAGGTCCTCTTTGGTCAGTTCCTTAATATCTTCACTTGTATGCATATCCAAATTTCCTCTCTGAATCTGACCGTAGAATAGTGCAGTGGGCACTTTATTCGTTGTTCTGTAAGCATGAGGATAATGTTGCTTTAAAAAGGAAATAGTTGCTTCCGTAAATGATTTTGGTTCCTTTATACCAGGAACGTTCACCAACAAATCCTTGAACTCGATGCTGGAGAGAAGAGGTGCGTGTGGCGGCTTAGCGATACATATAGGACAAGGTATTTCTCCACTTGCGGCCATTTTCTGAAATTATTTGTTGCTCGCCGTGATTTTATTTCCAAGCAGTCGATATTTGGTATACCTAAAAGATACAAATTTAATATAATTTAATTCTTGTCTCATTTTGTTCCTTACTGGCGGGCAGTCGCATCGTTTGAAAATTAATGTTGCATTCATAATAGACGATTATAGTTAATTCGTGTTTATATATACTGTTATTTTGCAGGAAAAGTTTTATGGAATATTCTACGTACTTCGTCTAGAATAATACTTGTCGGTCGAGTACTCTTTAGCTTTCTTTAAATATACATTGGATCTATACTCTAGACCTTTTCAAATCTGAATCGGCCATTTCCGGAAGAAAGGTAACTTAAATAATGTCACATGGCCGAGATGCACGTGTGGACCAATCGTATACTAGGGAGTGGGGGGATCTTATTGACTACGGGAATCTTCGCTGTCTGCACAATTCACGTACGGTATGGGACCAAGCGTATGAAACAATGTTTTCAAGCGCACGTATCATACGTGCGTTACACATGGTGGTAATACGCGCGCGTATTGTAGCTAACACATTTTTTGCCCTCACAACCGCACTAGATTTGTTGAAAAACAAAGGAACAATTTTGGGGACAGATGTTGGATAGGATATGCCGCCTCATTCAATGAGCTCTTTGGGGACAGATGTTGGATAGGATATGCCCCCTCATTCAATGAGCTCTTTGGGGACAGATGTTGGATAGGATATGCCGCCTCGTTCAATGAGCTCTTTGGGGACAGATGTTGGATAGGATATGCCGCCTCGTTTAATGAGCTCTTTGGGGACAGATGTTGGATAGGATATGCCCCCCTCATTCAATGAGCTCTTTGGGGACAGATGTTGGATAGGATATGCCCCTCTCATTCAATGAGCTCTTTGGGGACAGATGTTGGATAGGATATGCCCAGATGTTGGATAGGATATGCCCCCTCATTCAATGAGCTCTTTGGGGACAGATGTTGGATAGGATATGCCGCCTCGTTCAATGAGCTCTTTGGGGACAGATGTTGGATAGGATATGCCGCCTCGTTTAATGAGCTCTTTGGGGACAGATGTTGGATAGGATATGCCCCCTCATTCAATGAGCTCTTTCATCAAATGTGGGAACAATCTATTTGCAAATTGGTACATTATGAGACTTTTTGAAGCACTACCTGCTTACACAAAGTAACCATATATGGCGGTTATTCACAATGAGGTTTAATATTTGCAAACTTGCTTTAGTTATCTATCGCCTGCTGCATTGTGACTCAAATCTTTGTTCTAAATGTACAACTGGATAAATATAAGATGATATGCAGTAGCGTGGTGGGTCATGTTTCACTTGGGGCAAGGGAATTTTGGCATACACCCCCTCCTAAAAAAAGCTCAGAAGAGTAAAACGTTGGGCACAAAGAAGTAAACTGGCATGAAACGTTTAGGAAATTGCTTAAAATCAGTGTTTCGAATCTAAGAACCGCCAAAGAAGTCCAGAGGGCGAAGCCTCCAGAAACGCTGCTTTGGTAAAATTTCCCGAAAAATAAAGTAAACTTCCCAAATATTAAAGACATATTTCGGAAAATGAAGGAAATTTCCTAAAGATGAAGAAATTTCCCGAAAATTGAAGAAAACTGCCCCAATATTGAAGAAAATATCACGAAAATTTCAAGAAAATTTCCTCAAAATTGAAGAAAACTTTCCAACTTTTAAAGAAAATATCCCGAAAATGAAGGAAATTTCACGAAAATGGAAGCAAATTTACAACAAAAATGAAGGAACTTTTACGAAAATGAACTTCACAAAAATTAAAGAAAATATTCTTCATGAAAATGGAAGCAAATTTCCGAAAATTGAAAAAAACTTTCAAGAAAATTTCCGCAAAAAGAAGGAAACTTCCTGAATATTGAAGAAAACTGCCCAAATATTAAAGAAAATATCACGAAAATGAAGGAAACTTCCCAAATATTGAAGAAAATATCCCGAAAATGAAGGAAATTTCAAGGAAATGGAAGCAAATTTCACAAAAACGAAGGAAAATTCTCGAACATTGGAGATTTCCAAAAAATTAAAGATTTCCCTGAAATTGCAGATTTTCCAAAGAAAGTAAATTAGTGACACTTTCATTATTAGGGGCTTAAAATTGTGTCAGCTCTGGGCTTGCTATAATAGAAGCGAAGGTCACGAAGCCCTGGTGGGGACCCAGGGTTTCGCAGGAAGCCCTACGTTTGTCTGGTTTTAATAGCAGAAAAGGGCTTTTAAATGTGTCACATCTATTGAGCGAAGCTGCACTTAGAGGCGCTGGGGCGAAACCCCAGGAATCCCTGCATTTCTCACAATTTTCAGAGTAGAAAATTGCTTAATCTTATGTCCAATCCCGTGTTAACGTCCTAGGCACCAAGGGAGCGAAGTCACAGGAAGCTATTAGCGTGATTTTGGTAACACAAAATCCTGTCAATTCCGAACTAAAGTAAGTTAAAAGGAATATTATTTTGGAACGAATGTTTAAATGCAGGATCCCATTGATTTCAATGTGTGTCTTTAGTTGGGGTCTAGGAAAGGTTTTCATGTTTCTGATGTAAGAATAAAGCTTTGAGAAAAAAATATTTACGACGTTGATTATATTTTCAGAACAATTTTTGCTCTCCTGTGAGCATTCGGCGCCCTCTCGAAAAGCTTCTACCAGCTGTATTCAATAAAATTGTTTGCCTTCCTGCATGGAGGAGCAGATATTAAATATCGCCGACGAGCTATCGCCATGCATTGGTTTCTGTCCGAGCGCGAATTCCGATTGAGTGCCAATTGAGGGGAAACTTTGTCTTTTCTGTGAAAAATTCATGCGCTTTTGGACTACACAAATGGAACATTAGCTTAATAGAATCAGGGAGTTGCCATTTGCTCCCTGATAGAATGAAGCTATTGATCAACACGTAAATTTTTTAGGGCCTATTTTTTTTCTGGACGATTTTGGCGCCCCCCCCCTCGGAAAGCTTCGCTGGGAGGTGCAGGGGGGGGGGATTGGCCCCCTAGCCACCATGCCACTGAGGATATGCGGGCGGCTGTAAGAGATTTTTGTTGAAGGAGCAAAACATGATTTAGTGAACCAAATGCGAACATCTCTTTAATTATACTCATGGCCGTATGGCGAGGACTGGGAGTGGCAGCCTTCCGGATACCCATCTTAGTCGAGCAAGGAATCATGCCACTCGGCTAGATATCTAGGGCATGCCCTTCCGACTCGGCGTGATGATGACAAAATTTGCAATATGACACTTGAACACCGATCTTATAAAGTCAGACAGAGAAATGTTCTTTTTAAATCAGAATCATGCCCGACTCGGCAAGATTTCCCGGTAATTAAAGGAAATTTTGCGAAAATCGAAGAAGATTGCCCAAAGATGGACGAAAATTGCCTGGAAATGGGCCTGGAAATTAAGGAAGGTTCCCGAAAATAGAGGAAAAGTTCCTGAAAATTTCTTATAAATCGAAAAACCTGCCCGAAATTTTTTTCCCAAAAATGAAGCCAATTTTCCGAAAATCGAAGAAAAGCGCTGGCGTAAATTTCCAAGGCTGTTTTCCAAAGGCTTCCCCCCCCCCCTCTCCCCCCATCCCAAGCCAAAAACTCGGGTGAAGCCATACTCAAAATCATTTACAGATTGATTAAAAAATTTCCTTCGTACAGTCGTAATAGGTTTTCGAGTCAGGCCTGAGTAAAATGGTCCCCATAAGGTCATTGTTATACCTAGCCTATACTTCAATACAAAAAAACAATGGTTAGCCAATCTTTGGTGGTAAGTGCACCCAAAGAGCTCCCACATGTGGAAGCTCTTAGGTGCACCCTTTTTTCCCTACGGAGGCAAGGCGCCTGTGATAGCTGGACACGCGATCAAACAATAGTATTGCTTTCAAGAACAATGAAATGTAGAGCATAGATTAAGTCTTTTAACACACGCCGTAAATATATTTGGCAGAGTACTTACCATATGATGTTTCAGTATATACAATCGATTCACGTCCACGTCGTGTTAACACACAATCTTTCAAATGCATTGAGTTTCCTTCCTTTTGCTCAGATAACAGTAAACCCTGCCCAGACGATGATGCATGGTGATGTAAAAGCTCTTTGCGGCAACTGACCGAATACGACCGTGACGTGTTCGTAACGTGTTATATGATCTTATTGAGCAAAATGTCGAATGTAATGCGTATAAACCACAGATGTATATAAAACATGTCTATACCTGAAATGGAATTCCCCTCAATTCGCAATGACGATTTCTTGTTCGGTTGGATGCTGTTTACGTAGGCCGACGTGGCTGCTTTGGACAACTTGAAAACTTCCTGTAATATCATGGGAGGCTCATTAGAGGGGCACTCCAATATTTATTTAATGGGTATCGTAGATTGGAAAAATTCACATCGGCTTTTAAAATTCGTCTTGGAGATCAAAGGAAAAAAACATTATTTTCTGACTTAAATGCATCACAACATGCAGACATGTTGTTCTAACAGGGAGCTCCCTGGTTCTAAAAGGTCAGTTATTGTGGACAGAAATATACAATACAATTTAAAGAATTATTTCAGCGGTCAAGCATGTCCATCTTATATGGAAAAGGACTCTTAAGGAAAATATGATAGAATACATGAAGACTTTTGAGGAATCTGAGGCTATGACATCACAACTAGTCTGATTTCAATCGTTTCTACACAAATGATACCAAACTTCAAACTTGAATATCTCCTCAACGGAATATGATTTTTGAATGCTTTCTGCACTATTTTGTTTCTTTTAAAGTCCTTTTTCATATACGATAAATATGCTTGACCCCTGAACTAATCCCTAATGTTTTTGATTGGTCTAAATATTTGCACGTATTCTGAGAAACATTAATCTATTCATGCATATTTTACCAGGGTGGCCTAATCAACATTTGAGGCTTGTTGCACTGGGTTACAAGATAAAAATTAACAAAATGGTAGAAGGAATACAAACATGGATAAGATTTAGCCCATCAAAAGTATAAAATGTAAACAGATGCATACAAAATAGCTTAAGAATTAAGAATATGGTTAGAAATAAAAGAAAAAGAGTAAAAGGCTAGGTATAAAACATCAAAAAGAAAATTAAAAATCAAAACATAAATTGCAAAATAAAGCGAAACTGGCACGAAACCGACAATTTTCTTGTTTTATAGGGACCTTTTAAATGTATTAACTGATAAACTTTCTTTAAATTTATTATTAATACTATTCCATGATGTAATTCCTCTTATAAAGTAAATGAACTTTTGTAATATTCGGTGCGACACAAAGTCTTCTTGATGTGGTTGTATGTGGTATAACTCGACGTGTGTATACTATTATAAGTACTTTTGAAAGAATGGCGAACCTTCATCAAATTCGTGAATGAAAAGGAAAAGTCACGCACTTTGATAGGATCAACTTCTTCACAAGTAGCCCAAAGTTTATACACTATCTGATAAACATATGTAAACAAAATTCAAGATGTACCAGTAGAACGTAAAATATCTGCGCGTCGATGAAAATGCAAATACTTCATAATTCTTTACTTTTTAAACTGTAATTTTCAAAATAACAAAGACAAAATTTGAGTCGAATATTCATTTGATGAGCAAAAAAACAGTAGCAATTGCTTAATTATGTTAAAAATGCAGATTGGTATGATAAGATATGACGCCACACGCTATCCCAAGTTGCCGTTTTCAGCACAACCTGAAAACACCCTGACACCCGGTGTAGAATTTCAGGAATAACGAGAAGGTGAAGTATTCGCATGCGCAGAACGTCGAACGTGACGTCATCTAGTTGTAGCGAAGTTCGCGTCGTGAAATCTAAAGCTCCCTAAATGTAGACTCGCCGACGACGAGTGAACACACAATTACAATGACGGGGTCGTCAACTGCCTAATCGGTTATGATAGAAACAATGCTATCACAAAACGCAGTCTTAATACGACCCGGACGAGAACACAGGTACGACGTACGGACAGACATAACATCGACAACCAAGTCAATGTCCACGGCCTTTGATAACCAGTTGTGGTGCACTGGCGGATGTAGACTGTATATATGATTGCTTTTATATCTATATACATACAAGATACGCACTGGGCTTAAATTCCGAGAAAATACGCCCTCACTTTGGGTCGCGTGCTTCTGTAATAAAGAACTGCTCGGGTATTGGTACCCATTGATAATTTATATAGATTACGGGGAATCCTATTCAGCGCCGCTAACAATATTTGCGCATCGCCTTTGAATTAAAAATATCTTATCAGTATTCCCTTTGTGTTTATCATCCCACACAGTGCTACACCAATTTATGTGTGGAAATATAAATGCATTGTAAAGTATGGATAAGTAGTGGGTGTCTAGTGAGCTTCTAGCTTTCTTAAGTAAACCTACCTTTCTCTGGCAAGTTTTAATACAGAAGCATATGCTCATGAAAAAGTAAATGTGTGTTTAACATCACACCTAAACGTCTGACATCGTTTACACATTCTAGATTCGTGTTGTTAATTTCAATTTGTAAATCAATCTCATTATTTAAAAACCCTCGTCTCTGATCATGTAACATGCATTTGGTTTTGTTAACATTAAGTGCTAGTTTATTTTTATTAATCCATTTTATCATTTCCATCATATCAGTAGTCAATTTATTTTCCAATCTCTTTGATGTTTCTACCACTTACAGATAATGTTTGTATCATCAGCGTATATATCAGTTCAACCATGTATAATTGCACTGGGAAGGTTATTAATAAAAATAGTGAATAGAAATGACCCTAAGATCGAGCTTTATTGCACATCAATTTTGATTCGTGGGTGTAGATAATACATTCTAAATTTATACACTTTGTTTCCTGTTTGATATATATGAATTGAACCAATTTCTTAAGATCTATCATTTTATTACCAGTGTATTATAATTAACCCTTTATCAATCATTTTCCAGCCATGAATCTACCATATTTATCAGGGCTGTTTCACAATAAAGTGCAGGTCTGAAGCATAACTTGTTTTCACATAGAAGCTTAATGTTGCTAAGGCAATCATAAAAAGCTTAGTGTTGCTACGATAAGTTTCAATACCACCGGAAGGGCAGAAATTGGTCTATAATTACCAACGTCTTACTGTCTTGCACGTCACCCGATTTGAAATTGGTGTAACTTTAGCAACATGTTTCCATTCCTGCGGGAAAGTACCTTCTTTAAGAGATATGTTGATAATGTATGTTAAACCAAGGAGCTTCTACTCCTTGGTTAAACTATTGAAAATGACAGGTAATGCAATTTTTAGTACCTTGCACCCAACATCATCAAGACCTGTTGATTTACCCGGTAACATAAATCATACTTCTTTCATAACAAACTCATCAGAAAACACGAGGCAAATAAAACATTTACGTGGGAACTTTAGTGGGCATGAAATTGATACATGATTGTCATGTTGATTTTCAATAGTAAAAACAATTCTTTTTCCGCCGCAGAAGTGATGTTAGTATATAGCATATAAAAGAATAAACCGCGGCGAGTCAAGCAATTTTCTTTAGACTTAACAAATTTGTAAACTTGCCATCTTGAAATCTTGAGTGTGATGGATGTTAACCTTACATAGGCTTACATACTGACATACATCGGGACAAAAATTAGGGTACACAGGTTTCAGTATTTTCTGAAATATTTTCCCCCCTTCTCCTTATCATTTATACAATACACAACTGACTGACTGATGCCGACTATAGGATATGCTGATAGGGTCCAAAAAATATATTTCCACTGGGTTCACGCCCTTGCATGTACTCAGTGGCGTAGAAACCGGGAGCCATGCCCTCCGTTAAGCCTTCCCTCTCCCCCGTCCATTCTCCCACCCCCGGAAGGTCTAACGAATTGATCTTGAAGAGCCCCTTGGTATTTTTTCTTCCAAAAAACCTTCCAATTTGGGGAAATCTCGTTTAATTTTCGTAAAATTTATTTAATTACCGTGAAAATTGCTTAAATTTTCGTGAACTTTCCATATTTTTCAAGAATTTTTGTAAATTTCCTAGATGTTTTCTTCAATTTTCAGCAAATTTTCTTTCAATTTCGAGAAGTTTTCTTCAATTGCCGCGAGATTTCCCCAAAATGGAAGATTTCCGGAAGAAAAGATACCGAGAGTTCTGACTCTTCAAAATCAATTTGTCAGACCTTTATTACTGGGGTGGGCTTTATTGGAACGGGGGGAAGAGGAAGAGGGGGAAGGGGACGGGGAGGGCCTTCAATTTTGGTAGAATTTCCTTTTCCCTTCCACCTAATCCATCACCCTCCCCCTCCTCGAAGCAGGTACCTCTAGCATCTCAGTCGAACGCACTCAATCGACTACTCAACCGAC
Source organism: Chiridota heheva (assembly GCA_020152595.1). NCBI lineage: Eukaryota > Metazoa > Echinodermata > Holothuroidea > Apodida > Chiridotidae > Chiridota > Chiridota heheva. The sequence goes on along the minus strand of JAIGNY010001363.1, from coordinate 705,933 downwards.
TGACTAAGCTAATCTACCAAACTCCAAGTTTCATGACATAAGACCTTGGGGTCGGAGGTAATATTTAGAAGATCCGAATAGAGAAATGGTGTAGCAGTCATCATACCTGTCTACAGACCACGAGGCCCTGGGTTTAAACCTGGGTGGGGTAGACACGCCAGAGCACCACAACTGGTTATCAAAGGGCCGTGGACATGGACTTGGTTATCGATGTTATGTCTGTCCGTACGTCGTACCTTGTGTTCTCGTCCGGGTCTTATTAAGTGTTTCGTGTTACTATCATAACCGATTTCGCAGGCGACGATCCCGTAATTGTGTGTTTGTCGAGAAATGGACCAGGAAGCGGAAGTGGCATAGACTGTTACGTAATCAATCAGCTTATTTATATTTCAAATTCTAAAGTGACTCAATTTAACTCGAAAAGTAGTTACAATCATTTAGAAGTGCGTGTAACCTGTGTAGTCAGCCTTGTCTGCTGGGAATGATAACTGCGTTGCTATGGTCGTACAATGTGCTGCATAATAACAGGAAATAAGGTACGGAATATGTTTTTGGACTACGTAGCCTACAGTAATCTGTAATTCCTTTTCATTTAACCGCGAATCCTAAGCAATCCTCAGTACACACTGCACAGTAGCAACAACGACTGGCTGATGAGTGATAGGCAGTTGTGTACTTCATGTAGCCTACAGTAGGTCTTTAAGTTAACACTAGGTCAATCTTAAGTTAAAGGAGACAAAGTCTGACATAATCCTTATTTCATATGATAGAATGTAAAATAACAAATCTTCGACCAAGTTTCATTACTCCCGTACTAAATAGTACCATGGGAACCACCATTTTGATTTGAAAACATGCAGATTATATGATGTCATCAGCCCTGCAGGTAGTACGAATTTTCATAGGCCTACTCACAACTCGCTCTGAATGTCTGATTACATACATAGCCTACAAATTTTACACGCTTATAAGAAAGTCAATGGGCTTCAACGTGTGTTTTCAAAAAAAATTGCCCAGATTTCTGGGCAACTTGTTTTTCAATTTCTGTATGAAGACTTCCATATTTTAACAAGATAATCAGCACACGGAAACTTGAATTGGTTTTACACCATGTAAATATTGTATTAACTCGATTGCTTTTCTAAAAGGATACACATTTTTTGTTGAAAATAATGTTTCGACAGATTTTCTGCGAGCGGCTTGACAAAAATGTGATGCACACCTAAGCATTTTTCCCAACCAATAAGAAAATAGGACACTTGCGTAAAGAAATGATTGTCATAATTTGAGTGCATATCTGCATCGCTTGTGTAACCTTGAGCGTAAGAACGCATCGATGTACGTCCTACGTGCGTGTTACTCATGTCGGCGCATACAATTTGTATGTATTAATATTAAAAGAGAAAGGGTGTTGAGGTTGTTCAATTCAAATAATTATAATAGTGCGCAACAACACAATTTTTGCATCTTGTAATGAACATGCAGTGTGGTTTTTTTGTTGTATCTGCGCCTGTTTTGGCCCCTCTTTCAAGTTATGCACGCATTTGCAACATTAGTTGCAATGCTAACATCCTGTGCACAAGACACTGAGTTTCTTCTAGAAAATTAACAATTTTACCCTTTTTTACAAGGATTTCGGGAAATCTACCAAAATGCAAGTTTAAAAAAATTGTTTAGCTTTACCTAGGCAAAAGTTAAGGGCGTTGGTTTTAATTTTTATGTTTTTTTTTTTGTGACCACTGTACTGTAGAAGAGGTTATGTATTAGTGATCATGTCTAGTACCCAGCAAGATATTGGAATGTTTTGTATGTCTTTATAATCTACCGCAAGTTTTCTAATGTTAGTTTATGAAAAATTGTTTTTCTTTTTTAAGGGTCAAGGACATTTTTGTGTACACATGAAATTATCAAAAGATACTGTTAAAACTTTGTGTCACATCATTTTGAAATAAAATAATATAATACAATATCTTAAGACAGAATTGAACAAAATGGCAGCCTCTATTTGTCAACTTCAAACATGAATAACTTGAGATAGGGATAAGATTTTGATGCTGTTTTGGGTGTTGGTTGAGATGTTTATCCTCTATCATATGAAATAATGATTGTATCAGACTTTATGTCACCTTTAATCTGAATAATTAAACTAAGTTAGGATTAGTTTAGTGATGAGAATTGGGTGTGATGGAACCTAGTGATGGACAACCAGCCCTGCAGTAAATTACGGCATAATAAGTTTGAAGTGTGAAACTGAGTCAGAAAAAATTTATTACAATACAAAAGGCAACATATCTACTGTAAATATGCTGATATTATTATTTTGCTTTGTAAATAAATGTTACTAGAGCCTACTACTCAATTAAAGGCTTAAGCGTTTTGATTAAGCTCCCTATGCGAGTATTTATGTAGCAGAATTTGGAAATGAACAACTAATGATAGTTGATATGCATTCATGATAGGATAGTAATCAGGGAAAGACTTAAACATGTGACAGGAACAACAATATACATTACACACAAACAGTCTGACGAATCCGAATGACAGATCATTCATTTTGCAAAGTGAACGACAATTGAGTTTTAATTTAATACAAACGAAAACAAATGACAAAATAGGGTAAGGTTAGGGTTAGGCGTAACGTTAGGTTAAGTCGTCAATTGTTTTGACCCTCGCTGTCATTTATTTGGTTTAGTAATTTTAGTTTTTTTGCAAAGAAAATGTATTGTCATTTCCTCTGTACAAGTAAGTTGTCATCTGTGTTAGCACCCTAGTATAATCACCTAGTTATTATACACATCCCTCAGTATGGTTGACATTTGGATTGCTGTACGAGGGTTGTTACGGACTTGTCAGTTGTATGACTCACCCCTACTACCCTTGCAATGTCAGTCAAAGGTGAGTCATTGACATATAAAATAGTGACTCAAATGTGCATCATTGTATCAAATTGTCAGTCATTAGAGTGACTCTGTGGTGGGTCAATTTACTTCAGACCTATTGACTTTGTACAGAGGTGGTTGATTTGGGATAAGTCATTTCACAAGAAATGTCAGTAAACTAAGTGACTGAGGGGTGCATCAATGTACATGTTTTGTCCACCCACTTTGGTGCAATGACTCACCTTGTCCGGGGGTGTAGGAGTGAGTCATACAATTGACAAGTGCATTATAGATTGTATACAATTCCTATGGTTTTTTTAATTCACACTTTATAGAAAATTTGTGATTGAAAAATAACTTACTTTTTGGATATTCTTATACCAATTAGTCTATACACTTTTCCAAAAAAACTTTTCCTAAATCTTTGCCTATTTAGCACCATGACGGGATATGATTCAATGTTTTGGTTGCCATCTTTCTTAGTCACCGCACGTTTGTGATCAACTATTTTAACGTCCGCAAATAAGTTTTAGGATGTTCCTCTAAACTGCAGATTGATTTTTTGCTGACAACATTTTTTTTCGTTCATATAATTTTTTTAAATAGTTTAGGTGTAAAAACTGTGTGCGAAAACAAATTTGCATGTTCCGTAATCTGATTTTTTTCTGCAAATAATATAAAACAATACCCCCGCTAAAATGTTATAGCCCTGATAGCAGTGTTTTGAAGTTTGACCATACTTTGGAGAGCTGGTCAGATAATTTTTATGGAATGAAAATTAGCCCAGTAAATACTTTGATAAAAGTTACTAAAATCATCGTAAAAAACAGTTTTTTGAAGACACGGATGGGCTTCAAACATGAATAAGCATTGTGGGAGAAAAAAAGGTAAATTGGTTTCATTTTCACAAAGATTTTAAAACGTGAGATTTTCTTGTTTTAACACAAGGCTTAAAACAGTACAGCAGTTTATAGGTTTTTGTAGTACCTCCTTTGTGTTCACGTAGGTTTTTGTTGTCAGGTTTTGTTTTATCGTGTGGCCTTTGGCTACCGATGCTCCTTCCTCCAGCCATTAGACTTTGTAGCACGGCCTGCAGCCCCAGTCATTAAACTAAGTCATGGCTCACTAACGAGCCATACTAACATGGCTCGAATCAGTCCGACGGTACTATGCGGAGTACTAGTAATCACCCCCGCAGGCATCTAGTTTTGTAAGAATCTCATATATTTTTTTAGATACCTTATTTTTCTCTGGGATCAGTCATTCAGCCTCCGTGCTTTTGTTACTTTGTACAAAACTACAAACAATTCCTTCCTTTAGTTTTCAGTATTTATTAGCATTACTGTACGTCCAGTTTGCATGATGTGCGCAGAAGATGGATTTCCAAGGCAAAATTGTGTGCCCAAAATTAGAAAATGTGCGCCTAAAATACAATACTGCTCAAAATAAAACTAAATTTCTGCCAATTGCATGAAATTGTGCTCCAAATTTTCAGAATGTGCGCGGAAGATCTTCCCTTCTACAAACAAACTATGCAGTCTGGCTGTACGTCTGATCTGATATGGTAAACAAACTATGCAGTCTGGTTGTACGTCTGATGTGATAAGGTAAACAAACTATGCAGTCTGGCTGTACGTCTGATCTGATATGGTAAACAAACTATCCAGTCTGGCTGTACGTCTGATCTGATATGGTAAACAAACTATGCAGTCTGGCTGTACGTCTGATCTGATATGGTAAACAAACTATGCAGTCTGGCTGTACGTCTGATCTGATATGGTAAACAAACTATGCAGTCTGGCTGTACGTCTGATCTGATATGGTAAACAAACTATGCAGTCTGGCTGTACGTCTGATCTGATATGGTAAACAAACTATGCAGTCTGGCTGTACGTCAGATCTGATATGGTAAACAAACTATGCAGTCTGGCTGTACGTCTGATCTGATATGGTTTTATTGCATTGGGGTGATAAGCTCATTGTTTTTTACATAGTCTTACAAAAAATGTAATGACCAAAAAAAAAAAAAAATTGTCATAGTATATTTGAACAATCTTGCTCCTATTTATCCGAGTCTTCTTGAAATCTAAAAATCTAAAATACTATCATAATTTCTATCCCACTATTTTTCTTTTGACAGAAAAAATTGATGTTGGGTCTGTAGATGCTGCATATGCCTCGCAATATTGAAACATTCTTTGTTAGCGATTCTGAACCAATCACAGAATTCAGTGATTCACCTGTTCACTGTGGTAATATGATGTACAACGTTTGAAGCTGAAATACAAAGCAGCACCAAGCAGGCCAGCTATCATGGCTTACAGCTCTGTGTTGCAGGTAAGAGAAGATTTCATCAGTTTTGCTTGTAATTTTGTCAAGTATAGCTTATAATTTTGGCAAAATGAGTTTCTTGTAGTATATCTTTATTTCGTATTAAGATAAATGAAAATTAAAAGAAACATTAATGATTTGATTAATTTTGTTTATATAATTATAGCTGAAAATATTCTTGTTAAATATTTGTGTGAAAAATGAATGTTCAGTCCCAAAATGAAAAATAATTTAAATTAATAATCTACAAAACGCAAAGTAAACTTACATCAATCAACTCTGTACAGCAATATACCACTATGCAAGGATGTATCCATTTTGTCTGCATTCCTAGATTACTTGAGATATTTTATAATTAGGGTTTTTGCTAGGGTTAGAAAGGTTGTTGGAAAAACAGAAATGCTTTTGTTCCCTGGAGTGAAGTTGGCTCATGCATATCTGGAACCCTGACTCTATGAAAACCTGTGAATTAAAGGGACTGGAAATACATAAGAATGAACCAGGGAAAATATAGGAAGATGCATTTACATGTAATATAGATATCACAAGGTTGGAGCCTCCATTACGGGAGATATTCCTCAAGCGACTCAAGGGAAACAGACAGCGTTTGAATATTAATTTGTATGGTGTGCACCTATGTATTATTGCATCACTGACTGACTGACAATGTGTGAGTGATTACATTCTATGGTGCACATATCATTATATTACTTGCATCATTTTTTCTAAAAAGTTGGAAGCTTCATGGCAGTCCCATCCATTTGTAAAGTTTGCCCTTTTTCCTGATATTGTCTCTGTGATGTTGCTCTCACAAAAAAACCGCTTACACAATTTTGCATATCCTCGACAAATTTGAAGGAAAATTTACCCGCCTAGTCCATAATGTGCTACGTTTTTATTTACATGCATTTTATCATTAAACTTTTTGTAGCATAAAAAGGTGCACTGTGGTGTAAATGTGTGCCAACAATAAAATATTAATTGTTTCCCCAACATTGTTGATTGTTTTGTTGTTATATCTATTGTTCAGTGCAATCCCATCAAGCCTCCAGGGCTTATAGAGCTGGTGCTTACACCTGGTTTCCATGGTGCTAAGGGGATGAGAGAGCTGGTGCTTACACCTGGTTTCCATGGTGCTAAGGGGATGAGAGAGCTGGTGCTTACACCTGGTTTCCATGGTGCTAAGGGGATGAGAGAGCTGGTGCTTACACCTGGTTTCCATGGTGCTAAGGGGATGAGAGAGCTAGTGCTTACACCTGGTTTCCATGGTGCTAAGGGGATGAGAGAGCTAGTGCTTACACCTGGTTTCCATGGTGCTAAGGGGATGAGAGAGCTAGTGCTTACACCTGGTTTCCATGGTGCTAAGGGGGATGAGAGAGCTGGTGCTTACACCTGGTTTCCATGGTGCTAAGGGGATGAGAGAGCTGGTGCTTACACCTGGTTTCCATGGTGCTAAGGGGATGAGAGAGCTAGTGCTTACACCTGGTTTCCATGGTGCTAAGGGGATGAGAGAGCTAGTGTTTACACCTGGTTTCCATGGTGCTAAGGGGATGAGAGAGCTGGTGCTTACACCTGGTTTCCATGGTGCTAAGGGGATGAGAGAGCTAGTGCTTACACCTGGTTTCCATGGTGCTAAGGGGGATGAGAGAGCTAGTGCTTACACCTGGTTTCCATGGTGCTAAGGGGATGAGAGAGCTAGTGCTTACACCTGGTTTCCATGGTGCTAAGGGGATGAGAGAGCTAGTGCTTACACCTGGTTTCCATGGTGCTAAGGGGATGAGAGAGCTGGTGCTTACACCTGGTTTCCATAGTGCTAAGGGGATGAGAGAGCTGGTGCTTACACCTGGTTTCCATGGTGCTAAGGGGATGAGAGAGCTAGTGCTTACACCTGGTTTCCATGGTGCTAAGGGGATGAGAGAGCTGGTGCTTACACCTGGTTTCCATAGTGCTAAGGGGATGAGAGAGCTGGTGCTTACACCTGGTTTCCATAGTGCTAAGGGGATGAGAGAGCTGGTGCTTACACCTGGTTTCCATGGTGCTAAGGGGATGAGAGAGCTAGTGCTTACACCTGGTTTCCATGGTGCTAAGGGGATGAGAGAGCTAGTGCTTACACCTGGTTTCCATGGTGCTAAGGGGGATGAGAGAGCTGGTGCTTACACCTGGTTTCCATGGTGCTAAGGGGATGAGAGAGCTGGTGCTTACACCTGGTTTCCATAGTGCTAAGGGGATGAGAGAGCTGGTGCTTACACCTGGTTTCCATAGTGCTAAGGGGATGAGAGAGCTGGTGCTTACACCTGGTTTCCATGGTGCTAAGGGGATGAGAGAGCTGGTGCTTACACCTGGTTTCCATGGTGCTAAGGGGATGAGAGAGCTGGTGCTTACACCTGGTTTCCATGGTGCTAAACAGATGAGAGAGCTGGTGCTTACACCTGGTTTCCATGGTGCTAAACAGATGAGAGAGCTGGTGCTTACACCTGGTTTCCATGGGGCTAAACACATTACTCCCCTGGATGGGACACCAGTCCATAGCAGCTTAAACCCACAGCTGGAAGTTATTTCACAGCTGAGTGAACAAGAACAAATAGGATAAGGTGTTATGCTTTAGGACACAGCACAGCACCCTGGCTGAGATTCAATCCTGGTACTTAGTGCATATGAGTCCAGCACCCTAACCATTGGGCTACTTCCTGTATTGTTCAGTATTGGTAATTTGACTAGCTCTAAATTGGTAGCTACATTTATCATACATGCATTTAGGATAGTAATAACCACTGGGCTACTTCCTGTATTGTTCAGTATTGGTAATTTGACTTGCTCTAAATTGGTAGCTACATTTATCATACTGTACATGCATTTAGGATAGTAATAACCACTGGGCTACTTCCTGTATTGTTCAGTACTGGTCATTTGACTAGCTCTAAATTGGTAGCTACATTTATCATACATGCATTTAGGATAGTAATAACCACTGGGCTACTTCCTGTATTGTTCAGTATTGGTAATTTGACTAGCTCTAAATTGGTAGCTACATTTATCATACATGCATTTAGGATAGTAATAGCCACTGGGCTACTTCCTGTATTGTTCAGTACTGGTCATTTGACTAGCTCTAAATGGGTAGCTACATTTATCATACATGCATTTAGGATAGTAATAAACACTGGGCTACTTCCTGTATTGTTCAGCACTGGTAAATTGACTAGCTCTAAATTGGTAGCTACATTTATCATACATGCATTTAGGATAGTAATAACCACTGGGCTACTTCCTGTATTGTTCAGTACTGGTAATTTGACTAGCTCTAAATTGGTAGCTACATTTATCATACATGCATTTAGGATAGTATTAACCACTGGGCTACTTCCTGTATTGTTCAGTACTGGTAATTTAACTAGCTCTAAATTAGTAGCTACATTTATCATACATACATGTAGGATAGTAATAACCACTGGGCTACTTCCTGTATTGTTCAGTACTGGTCATTTGACTGGCTCTAAATTGGTAGCTACATCTATCATACATGCATTTAGGATAGTAATAACCACTGGGCTACTTCCTGTATTGTTCAGTACTGGTAATTTGACTGGCTCTAAATTGGTAGCTACATTTATCATACATGCATTCAGGTTAGTAATAACCACTGGGCTACTTCCTGTATTGTTCAGTACTGGTAATTTGACTAGCTCTAAATTGGTAGCTACATTTATCGTACATGCATTTAGGATAGTAATAACCACTGGGCTACTTCCTGTATCGTTCAGTACTGGTAATTTGACTAGCTCTAAATTGGTAGCTACATTTATCATACATGCATTTAGGATAGTAATAACCACTAGGCTACTTCCTGTATTGTTCAGTACTGGTAATTTGACTAGCTCTAAATTGGTAGCTACATTTATCATACATGCATTTAGGATAGTATTTAGATAGTAATTTCAAATGAGGGTTTCTTTCACATAACATTTGCCAAATTTCTATCTTTAATGAAATATCCAGATGTACCTTGGCTGGGCTAACAGCTTGTTATGTGAACGTGGAGTACTAGTGAATTGTGTGGAGCAGTTGCAAGATGGTCGAATCTTCATTTTGCTGGTGGATGTCTTGACCAATGAAGAACTACAGTTTGAAGACGTAAGTCATATACAGTATTCCACATTTTGAAACAGAAGTACTTTGGCCGTTTGGCTAACAGCACAGACAGCTACAATATATTTGACAATAAAAGAATTGGCTTGAAGGAATATTCACCAACATTTCATGTACATTGTACTGAAGGGAGTGATAATACCACTATGGTGCAATTACCTTTTCCTACGACTGCCATTTAACGGTTTCTCTGAATGACTGAATGGACTTCAAACCACCCAACTTTCCACTTTTCTTAGAGTGCTGAATGAGAAGAAAACTTGATGCAGAGACACGAGTTGTGGAACTTAAATGAAACGGAATTTAGAACGAGATATAGATTCCATTGATTAATCTTTATGGAAAATAAAGAAAAGAGAAACAAAAAATGAAAAGATAGAAAAGGGGAGAAAGAAAAAATGGAAACCAATGGGGAGAAAATTTATGAAAAGAACAGATGTGAAAAAACAGAAATACCTTTTTTTCCACCCCAGCTTAATAGTGTCACACGTTTTATACATGAGCATGATAATAAAATTTATTCACCCTCATCTCTGGAACTATTGAAGCTTTGCGATATGATTCATCAACGACTAAACAATTTCTGAAGTACTGTAAGGTAAATGATTTTTTGTTTGTTTGTATTTTAGAGTAATGATGAACAGGAGGGCTCGCTGAACAGGATTCAAGCCATTCTAGACTTCATGAATGACCAAGGAATCACGCTTGGATGTCGCCCTCAAGGTTAGTCTGCAGTACCGCCCACAATAAATTGGTCGTGGCATTGAGAAATAGTGCGATGCCACGTTAAAACCATGGTAGAAATAATTGACATAGATTAATACACCAGAGGTTAAAGCATGACAAGCCGCGGTAACCACATATGCCACGCAAAAATGATTTGCATAATTATTACCGTGGCAATTGCGTGGCCATCGTGACGGCATGTAAAATGATGAGAGGTTTTGTCTAAGTGCATAACATCGGTAATAACTTTAATAATACCAATGATAAGGCGTTGGAGTCTCGCAAGATTTAATGTTGTATTGAAACACTTCAAAACTTCAAAATTTACACAATGGTTCATGTCATTGTTAATGTTATCCTTTTTAACTTAGGCTTCGTTTTCTTAAAACTGATGAATTATTAAGTTACAAGCAACTAAAAATAAACTTACTCATTTAGCAGTGTAATACATCCAGGGAGTTAGCATTCTAAAATGATAACCCCGGGACATCCACAGAAAGTGTCCAACTTTATTCATAATGTAATAATCCAAGCAACAGGTGTAAATATCATTTTGATTTTAGTTCCAAATGAAAGCATAATCTCCAATGAACGTTACGGAAAAGTTTCCACAATAATGCCGTGGAAAAATACAAAAGCCAAAAATAAATTAAATACATGTACTGTAGGCCCCTACTGAAAGATCAGTCTGCACTGTTTTGGGACCACCGGTACAGATTTAGCAATGGGCTTCGCTTTTCCCACAATGTACCAGCCACCCCATTGAACTTAACTCTGTAGGAAGTACCTGGGGATTGGGGATATATATGTTTCCGAAATCAGCTCTAGTGGGGTAAGGGCAGGGACAGGAGGGGGGGGGGGGGAGTTTAGTGTTCCAAATAAATTAAAATAATTCCGTGATTGCTGTACTTAGGCCATAAATCTTTCTTAGGTCTATTATGTTAGAATGTTTTTCTTCTCAGTGCGGCATCAAGCATTCCCAAAGAAATGGTATATAACAAATGATATTGCTTTTGATTTACGACTTGGCCTCAGAAGGTCTGGAGACATTCAGTAATCTAGGCTGTTTTTTTCCCCTTTTCTTCCTTACAAACCTTCCTTTCCTCACTATCCTAACTCTTACACAGTAATTTATTATCACCGTCTTGGCACATTTGACTCAACTGTCGCGGTGCCATTAAACATCAAGCAAACCAAACCAAACCTAGGCCGTTTGTTGAATTTTTTTGTGTTTGATCGACACTGTAATTTAATCAATTCAATTGAACACAACAGGTGAACGGTAAAATGGGTATAGGGCCAGGGTACAAGCATGTAGCTTTTCTTGTGAAGGTGGGGGGATAGTATACAAGTATTGGACATTGTGTGTCAGGGGAGTGGGCAGGAACGGACCTTATGGTTAACAATTCGTTTTTGTGCCGTATATATGCAGAAACTGAGTAGGAAAAAGACTAATTTTTTTTCACAACAGTTATACTCCTTGGGCCAGTAGCCCCCCTCCTCCACCCTAAACAACTTAATTGCAGAGTTCTTCCAGAAAAACCCTCCGGATGAAATTATCTCCTTTTTCATCATGCTTCCCTCTACAAGCATATTTAGTCCTCTCCCACCCCCCTTTCTCTCTTTACTTTGTTTTTTTCACCCATGCACCTCCTCTTTTGATCCCAGCTTTCTGACTTTTAGTTCTTGTATTTCCCTCAATCTCCTTTTGTTTTCTTTCCTTCCTACCTCTGGGATGATCTAATCTCTCGGGCACAATTTGACTTTTGTTGTCGTGGCGCCGTTAAGCCCTCATCAAACAAACAAACAGGTTGGAAAGAGGGCTTAATGACATTCTTTCATTGGCAAGTCAGGGCCTCTCCTTTCTTTGTTATCTAATAGATAGAAATGAAAGAGGTGTTGTAGTTATAAAGACTGCTAGCTTCTGCATTTTTATTGAGCTACTGAGTGAGGTAACCTTGAGTTTTTTTGTCTTAAAATATCTGGAAAAACTCAAAAGACATTTTAAAGCTTGTTGTAAAATGTTGTGAAAATTAACAAAGCAACAAAGCTACCCAATTTCTGTATATACTTCCCTCTATAAGCCCATTCTCTATACTAGCTTTGAATAGTCGAGCATACTGTCCTTCCAACAGTTCTTGTTAAAATGTATTTTTAGGTCCGTGATCTTATCTTGCTTGATTCATTTTTTTTAAATTACGTGACTTTAGGTTTATTTTAATTTGATTTTTTTCGGTTCAGTTGAGCCCCAATTGATTATTGTAACTTTTATCAATTGATGAAAAACATCAAATCCTCATTTTAAATGACCTCATTTTTATTAATTGACATATACAATTGTTTTTAAACTTTATATATATACCATAATGCACGCCAGAAAATCACTGCTATTCAACAGCACTGGCAGACCATGGCTAAAAATGAATGCTCCCAATGCATATGACGTAACCATGGGCGGGTATGATGGTGTAGAAATCTGCGAACTCATAGAAAATACATACTAAAAATACTTGAAAGCAAGCCCCAAATGGAAAGCGTTGGTCTATATAGGGACGATGGCTTAGCCGTGCTCAGAAGTCAAACAGGCAGCCAAGCGGATAGAACTAGAAAACAACTCATAGAAGTCTTTCAATCATTTGGCCTCCGGCCTTACAGTCGAAACCAATCTAACGTCAGTCAACTATTAAGACGTGAATTTAAACTTGAGCACTGGTACGCACAAACCACACATGAAGCCAAATTACCAACCGGTTTATATAAACGCCTAGTCAAACCACCCACCCACAATTATCAAGCACATCCCCAGCTCTATTGGTAAACGGATTTCATCACTATCCTAAAACAATGAAATCTTTGCCCAAGCCGCCCCCACATACAATGAAGCCTTAAGTACTGGCGGATACAATGAATTCATCACTTTCACATCCGCAACTGAAAAGGCAACCCATCCAAGATCAACAAACTGTGGAAGGAAAATAATCTGGTTCAATCCCCCCATAAGGAAGACAGTGAAATCGAACATCGGGGGAACCTTCATCAAATTGATTATGAAGCACTTCCCACCCAGACATAAATAAACTGCACAAAATATTCAACAAATACACCCTGAAAATCAGTTACAGTTGTTTATAGAACATGCTATCTATCATAAAATCCCACAACACCAAAATAATTGCGTGCACTAACAAAGACACCAACCAAAGAACATGCAACTGCAGGGACAAAGCAAACTGCCCCCTCAAAGGAACATGCTTGACAGAGGCATTAGCATATAAGGCAGACGTAATGGCGGGTGATGAACAAAAAAGTACATCGGATTAGCAGGGGCGTCTTTCAAGGAACGATATAGCAACCACAAGAAATCATTCAATCATGAAAAGCACGCAAAAGAAACGGAACTATCGCACTAAAGAAAGAAGGCAAAAGATTCAACATTTCTTAGCAAATCCTGAAAAAATCGAACACACAAATGGGAAATTTGGATCAGTGTAATCTCTGCATTGAAGAGAAAGTGGAAATACTTAGGTCGAGGTACCCAGCCTATTGAACAAAAGAACTGAGCTTCTGTCGAAATGTCGCCATAGAAACAAACGAAAGAGATAACCAAAAGCAAACTAAAATATATCAGAACCCATTCTAACATGTCATAAGCTATAAGCTGTCCAACGATTGCTATCGAAGCATGAAACTCTAAGTAACAGCAACAGCAATACTACGAGTGTAATAATCATATTATATATATATATAAATAAATACATAAAATATATAAACATATATATATAAATATATATATATATATATATATATATATATATATATATATATATATATATATATATATATATATATATATATATATATATATATATATATATATTTGTGTATAGATATATATAAATATATATATATATATATATATATATATATATATATATATATATATATATATATATATATATATATATATATATATATATATATATTTGAAAACATCTGAAAAGATTAAGGAAATAGTTTTTTTATTTGAAGCATTTGAAAAGATCAAGGAAATAGTTTCGGCTGCGAGGTCTTTGAAACAAAAAAATGTTAAAATTAAAATGTCAACAAGGTAATTTCTTTTCATTTGTATACCCTCCTTTGTTTGTATCTTGAAGTTACTATAATTTTTCTTGTTTTGAAAAACAAATTGTTGAACCCACTCCAGATAATGGTAGAACTATGTATTTATTGTTCAACATTAAAGATAAAGTTAAGTCCGGGCTAATTTTCCGATTCAATTGTACAAAGCCGTTGCCTGTTTTGTCATTTGTGCAGTGGTTTATGTAAATATTTCGCCCCACACATTGGCCACAGTAGATTCATGGTAGAGTTGCATGAATTATCTTGATAATGAGCTACTGTTTTGACATAGAAATATAATGAAATTCCGGCGCTTTGCTACTGATTTCTACCATGGGTTTATCGTGGCGTCACGCTATTTCTTGTTGCCATGACCAATTTACTGTGGGTGGTACTGTACTTCAATGTTAGCTAATTTGATGTAAAATTGTTGAAAACCAATAAAAAATTGAAAAATTTCCACTGAAATTTTCTAATATAGGGCTTTTAGTCTTTTCATTTAACCATATTCAATTGAATATTACACCATAAATGCATCACAGATCTTGAGTATCTTAAACAATTGTCAGACTTGATTCAACCATAGTTTAGGAGCAAAAATCTCCTACTTATACCAAAAACGTTTATTTTTTATTCAACTGTCTGCATCAACAACCTTTGTATTAATGCAAGAATGAAAAGACAAATTCAATTCTGCGATATAAATGTGAAGAAAAAACCAGTAGTATACCGACTGTAACTTGCTATCCCATCTATATCTTCTCTACAGATGTAGTAAGGGGAGATATGAAGAGTATTCTGGATGTTTTATGGGTGCTTATACTTCACTTCACGATACATTCCATCGGTAAGTTCATATGTTCACATGCTTATATCTTCTTTTTTTTCATTTCTGCCGCAACACTTTTGTGAAGCACAGCGTGTTGTACATCCTTCTCCATGTTTAAGGGAGGAGTTATTGCCTGTGCCGATAAAGCTGGCTGGAAGTGTCATTTTCTCCTGTATATTTGTCATCAAAATAACTTTGGAAATATTTAGTGTATTTGAATCGAATATGGCATGTGGCTCCGCATGAGGCTCGGCATGAGGCTCGGCATAAGGTTGGCATGTGGCTCGGCATGAGGCTCGTCATGTGGCTCGGCATGAGGCTGGGCATGTGGCTCGGGATGTGGCTCGGCATGTGGCACGGCATGTGGCTCGGCATGTGGCTCGGCATGAGGCTCGGCATGAGGCAAGGCATATGGCTCGGCATGAGGCTCGGCATGAGGCTCGGCATGTGGCTCGGCATGAGGCTTGGCATGTGGCTCGGCATGAGGCTCGGCATGTGGTTTGGCATGTGGATGGCATGTGGCTGTGTTAATAAGTATGGATAAAGAGTTTATTTTAAGTACCTTGGAATGTTTTATAAATCTTATTTTAATATCATTTTTTAGCCGGATGTTTTGTCTCCTAAATGTTTTATTTTTGAAGCATATCAAATGGTGTGAGTGTCTTTGTTCTTCAGTTGAATATTCAACTAATGATATCTCCTGTATTCTTTATTTTGCCCACTAGATGTACCATCAGTTGAACGCACAGTGAGAAATGGGCGGATGGTGCTATTACAGTGGTGCTCCCAGCAGTTAGATGCAAAGACAATAGATATGAAGAAGAATCTTATTGAAAAGTAAGTCAGAATTTATCCTTTTTTTTTTTTCTTTTTTTTCGGCTAGATAAATATTCTTTAAATTCTTTACAGAAGCATGGAGTAAGTGCAATATTTTAAATCCTCTCAAAAGGTTTATAAATGATAAAATATGCATTGTAAAAAAGTATGATGTTTTTGTTATTTTGGCATTCATAATGATTTTAGGCAAGATTTTTAGGCTGTAGCCATTCTTGTGAAGGTCAACTCTTTATTGATCAGTGAACTGCAGCTGGAACAGTTTTCAACAAGCAACAGTTTGATTGTATGATCCCTAATTTTGTTACGTTACACTGATCCCAGATAAGCCAGTGAATTAATTTCAAGATTTGTTTACAAAGGTACTCACAACATGCAGTAGCATTACCTTACATCACTGATATGCTGTAAATTACAGGCATTGTTACTTTTTCAGCACTATCTCATAAGATTCAAAAAGCTCCAACCTAACCCTTTGATATTTGAAAGGAATAAACTCTTGAAAACTCTGTAAAATCAGCGTTTATGCCATTCAGCACTGTGAGCAGAGTGACCCAGGTTTAACTCAGGATTGTGTCATATCAGAGACTAAATATGGTACTTGTTGCTTCCTTGCCTGGTGCTCGGCATTTAGAGGCTGGGACAGAGCAGCACTGTGAGCATTTAAATGATAGGACAGAGCAGCACTGGGCATGTAGAGGATAGGACAGAGCAGCACTGTGGGCATGTAGAGGATAGGACAGAGCAGCACTGTGGGCATGTAGAGGATAGGACAGAGCAGCACTGTGGGCATGTAGAGGATAGGACAGAGCAGTACTGTGGGCATGTAGAGGATAGGACAGAGCAGCACTGTGGGCATGTAGAGGATAGGACAGAGCAGCACTGGGCATGTAGAGGATAGGACAGAGCAGCACTGTGGGCATGTAGAGGATAGGAAAGAGCAGCACTGTGGGCATGTAGAGGATAGGACAGAGCAGCACTGTGGGCATGTAAAGGATAGGACAGAGCAGCACTGTGGGCATGTAGAGGATAGGACAGAGCAGCACTGTGGGCATGTACAGGATAGGACAGAGTAGCACTGTGGGCATGTACATGATAGGACAGAGCAGCACTGTGGGCATGTAGAGGATAGGACAGAGCAGCACTGTGGGCATGTAGAGGATAGGAAAGAGCATCACTGTGGGCATGTAGAGGATAGGACAGAGCAGCACTGTGGGCATGTAGAGGATAGGACAGAGCAGCACTGTGGGCATGTAGAGGATAGGACAAAACATCACTGTGGGCATGTAGAGGATAGGACAGAGCAGCACTGTGGGCATGTAGAGGATAGGAAAGAGCATCACTGTGGGCATGTAGAGGATAGGACAGAGCAGCACTGTGGGCATGTAGAGGATAGGACAGAGCAGCACTGTGGGCATGTAGAGGATAGGACAGAGCAGCACTGTGGGCATGTAGAGGATAGGACAGAGCAGCACTGTGGGCATGTAGAGGATAGGACAGAGCAGCACTGTGGGCATGTAGAGGATAGGACAGAGCAGCACTGTGGGCATGTAGAGGATAGGACAGAGCAGCACTGTGGGCATGTAGAGGATAGGACAGAGCAGCACTGTGGGCATGTAGAGGATAGGACAGACCAGCACTGTGGGCATGTAGAGGATAGGACAGAGCAGCACTGTGGGCATGTAGAGGATAGGACAGAGCAGTACTGTGGGCATGTAGAGGATAGGACAGAGCAGCACTGTGGGCATGTAGAGGATAGGACAGAGCAGCACTGTGGGCATGTAGAGGATAGGACAGAGCAGCACTGTGGGCATGTAGAGGATAGGACAGAGCAGCACTGTGGGCATGTAGAGGATAGGACAGAGCAGCACTGTGGGCATGTAGAGGATAGGACAGAGCAGCACTGTGGGCATGTAGAGGATAGGACAGAGCAGCACTGTGGGCATGTAGAGGATAGGACAGACCAGCACTGTGGGCATGTAGAGGATAGGACAGAGCAGCACTGTGGGCATGTAGAGGATAGGACAGAGCAGCACTGTGGGCAGGTAGAGGATAGGACAGAGCTGCACTGTGGGCATGTAGAGGATAGGACAGAGCAGCACTGTGGGCATGTAGAGGATAGGACAGAGCAGCACTGTGGGCATGTAGAGGATAGGACAGAGCAGCACTGTGGGCATGTAGAGGATAGGACAGAGCAGCACTGTGGGCATGTAGAGGATAGGACAGAGCAGCACTGTGGGCATGTAGAGGATAGGACAGAGCAGCACTGTGGGCATGTAGAGGATAGGACAGAGCAGCACTGTGGGCATGTAGAGGATAGGACAGAGCAGCACTGTGGGCCTGTAGAGGATAGGACAGAGCAGCACTGTGGGCATGTAGAGGATAGGACAGAGCAGCACTGTGGGCATGCAGAGGATAGGACAGAGCTGCACTGTGGGCATGTAGAGGATAGGACAGAGCAGCACTGTGGGCATGTAGAGGATAGGACAGAGCAGCACTGTGGGTATGTAGAGGATAGGACAGAGCAGCACTGGGCATGTAGAGGATAGGACAGAGCAGCACTGTGGGCATGTAGAGGATAGGACAGAGCAGCGCTGTGGGCATGTAGAGGATAGGACAGAGCAGCACTGTGGGCATGTAGAGGATAGGACAGAGCAGCGCTGTGGGCATGTAGAGGATAGGAAAGAGCATCACTGTGGGCATGTAGAGGATAGGACAGCAGCACTGTGGGCATGTAGAGGATAGGACAGAGCAGCACTGTGGGCATGTAGAGGATAGTACAGAGCAGCACTGTGGGCATGTAGAGGATAGGACAAAGCAGCACTGTGGGCATGTACAGGATAGGACAGAGCAGCACTGTGGGCATGTAGAGGATAGGACAGAGCAGCACTGTGGGCATGTAGAGGATAGGACAGAGCAGCACTGTGGGCAGGTAGAGGATAGGACAGAGCAGCACTGTGGGCATGTAGAGGATAGGACAGAGCAGCGCTGTGGGCATGTAGAGGATAGGACAGAACATCACTGTGGGCATGTAGAGGATAGGACAGAGCAGCGCTGTGGGCATGTAGAGGATAGGACAGACCAGCACTGTGGGCATGTACAGGATAGGAAAGAGCATCACTGTGGGCATGTAGAGGATAGGACAGAGCAGCATTGTGGGCATGTAGAGGATAGTACAGAGCAGCACTGTGGGCATGTACAGGATAGGAAAGAGCATCACTGTGGGCATGTACAGGATAGGAAAGAGCTGCACTGTGGGCATGTAGAGGATAGGACAGAGCAGCACTGTGGGCATGTAGAGGATAGTACAGAGCAGCACTGTGGGCATGTAGAGGATAGGACAGAGCAGCACTGTGGGCATGTAGAGGATAGGACAGAGCAGCACTGTGGGCATGTAGAGGATAGGACAGAGCAGCACTGTGGGCATGTAGAGGATAGGACAGAGCAGCACTGTGGGCATGTAGAGGATAGGACAGAGCAGGTATGTGGGCATGTAGAGGATAGGACAGAGCAGCACTGTGGGCATGTAGAGGATAGGACAGAGCAGCACTGTGGGCATGTAGAGGATAGGACAGAGCAGCACTGTGGGCATGTAGAGGATAGGACAGAGCAGCACTGTGGGCATGTAGAGGATAGGACAGAGCAGCACTGTGGGCATGTAGAGGATAGTACAGAGCAGCACTGTGGGCATGTAGAGGATAGTACAGAGCAGCACTGTGGGCATGTAGAGGATAGGACAGAGCAGCACTGTGGGCATGTAGAGGATAGGACAGAGCAGCACTGTGGGCATGTAGAGGATAGGACAGAGCAGCACTGTGGGCATGTGGGCATGTAGAGGATAGGACAGAGCAGCACTGTGGGCCTGTAGAGGATAGTACAGAGCAGCACTGTGGGCATGTAGAGGATAGGACAGAGCAGCACTGGGCATGTAGAGGGATAGGACAGAGCAGCACTGTGGGCATGTAGAGGATAGGACAGAGCAGCACTGTGGGCATGTAGAGGATAGGACAGAGCAGCACTGTGGGCATGTAGAGGATAGTACAGAGCAGCACTGTGGGCATGTAGAGGATAGGACAGAGCAGCACTGTGGGCATGTAGAGGATAGGACAGAGCAGCACTGTGGGCATGTAGAGGATAGGACAGAGCAGCACTGTGGGCATGTAGAGGATAGGACAGAGCAGCACTGTGGGCATGTAGAGGATAGGACAGAGCAGCACTGTGGGCAGGTAGAGGATAGGACAGAGCAGCACTGGGCATGTAGAGGATAGGACAGAGCAGCACTGTGGGCATGTAGAGGATAGGACAGAGCAGCACTGTGGGCATGTAGAGGATAGGACAGAGCAGCACTGTGGGCATGTAGAGGGATAGGACAGAGCAGCACTGTGGGCATGTAGAGGATAGGACAAAGCAGCACTGTGGGCATGTACAGGATAGGACAGAGCAGCACTGTGGGCATGTAGAGGATAGGACAGACCAGCACTGTGGGCATGTAGAGGATAGGACAGAGCAGCACTGTGGGCATGTAGAGGATAGGACAGAGCAGCACTGTGGGCATGTAGAGGATAGGACAGACCAGCACTGTGGGCATGTAGAGGATAGGACAGAGCAGCACTGTGGGCATGTAGAGGATAGGACAGAGCAGCACTGTGGGCATGTAGAGGATAGGACAGAGCAGCACTGTGGGCATGTAGAGGATAGGACAAAGCAGCACTGTGGGCATGTAGAGGATAGGACAGAGCAGCACTGTGGGCATGTAGAGGATAGGACAGAGCAGCACTGTGGGCATGTAGAGGATAGGACAGAGCAGCACTGTGGGCATGTAGAGGGATAGGACAGAGCAGCGCTGTGGGCATGTAGAGGATAGGACAGAGTAGCACTGGGCATGTAGAGGATAGGACAGAGTAGCACTGGGCATGTAGAGGATAGGACAGAGTAGCACTGGGCATGTAGAGGATAGGACAGAGTAGCACTGGGCATGTAGAGGATAGGACAGAGCAGCACTGTGGGCATGTAGAGGATAGGACAGAGCAGCACTGTGGGCATGTAGAGGATAAGACAGAGCAGCACTGTGGGCATGTAGAGGATAGGACAGAGCAGCACTGTGGGCATGTAGAGGATATGACAGAGCAGCACTGTGGGCATGTAGAGGATAGGACAGAGCAGCACTGTGGGCATGTAGAGGATAGGACAGAGCAGCACTGTGGGCATGTAGAGGATAGGACAGAGCAGCACTGTGGGCATGTAGAGGATAGGACAGAGCAGCACTGTGGGCATGTAGAGGATAGGACAGAGTAGCACTGGGCATGTAGAGGATAGGACAGAGTAGCACTGGGCATGTAGAGGATAGGACAGAGCAGCACTGTGGGCATGTAAAGGATAGGACAGAGCAGCACTGACAAGTTTAAATGGAGAAATTAGTAGTACCTTTAAAAAGGAAAGAAATATTTGTTTTAATACACTACAAATACTTATACTTAAACCTAACAATGAATTAACTAGTTAGTGATATATCTGCTTATTACACTTCATAACTTGTATGTTTTTTGTTCCTCTAGCTTCAAGGAGAATAACAATCTGGCATATTTGATCGAAGACTACACCTCATTGACGATTGATGTAGGGCAGCAGGTATGTACTTGTTATGTAGACCAGCAGTAGGGGGCATGTACAGTGACCAGCAGTAGGGGTCATGTATAGTGACCAGCAATAGGGGTCATGTATAGTGACCAGCAGTAGGGGGCATGTACAGTGACCAGCAGTAGGGGTCATGTACAGTGATCAGCAGTTGGGGGCATGTACAGTGACCAGCAGTAGGGGTCATGTACAGTGACCAGCAGTAGGTGTCATGTATAGTGACAAGCAGTAGGGGGCATGTACAGTGATCAGCAGTAGAGGGGGCATGTACATGGACCAGCAGTAGGGGTCATGTACAGTGACCAGCAGTAGGGGTCATGTATGGTGACCAGCAGTAGGGGGCATGTACAGTGACCAGCAGTAGGGGGCATGTACAGTGACCAGCAGTAGGGGGCATGTACAGTGACCAGCAGTAGGGGTATGTACAGTGACCAGCAGTAGGGGTCATGTATAGTGACCAGCAGTAGGGGCATGTACAGTGACCAGCAGTAGAGGGGGCATGTACAGTGACCAGCAGTAGGGGTCATGTACAGTGACCAGCAGTAGGGGTCATGTATAGTGACCAGCAGTAGGGGGCATGTACAGTGACCAGCAGTAGGGGTCATGTACAGTGACCAGCAGTAGGGGTCATGTATAGTGACCAGCAGTAGGGGTCATGTACAGTGACCAGCAGTAGGGGTCATGTACAGTGACCAGCAGTAGGGGGCATGTATAGTGACCAGCAGTAGGGGTCATGAAGCTAACCTAAATCCCAAGCAACCATAATCATCCAAATGACCAGCAAATTTTGCCGCAAATTATTATTTTATTGGAGCCTCAGATGTGACCTGTGTATGGGTCTTGTGACCAGTGTATGGGTCTTGTGACCTGTGTCTTGTGACTTGTGTATAAGTCTTGTGACCTGTGTATGGGTCTTGTGGCTCTGATCAGTATGTGTGCCCTAACTTTCTTACTTGTCAATCAAAATAAAGATTGACATAACATGAACATCTGGGTTCTGAATCTAAAGTTTATTTGAAACATACGTGAAAAAAGATATTTGGCCTTCTCCAGCAAAAACCGTTCTTCCATAAGCTCTTACAAAATTGTACAGTAATTTTATCAAAATCCAACCATTATTTCTTGATAAAATGTAGATGACAAACAATCGGAAGCGAAAAAAACTTCTGTTCAACTTTGTTAGCGGAGGTACAGTATTAAACAATAGACTAGTGTTGGTGTGAATGTCAGTGCTGTAGGAAACATAGGCTTTATAACATAGTGGCACTCTCGTGCAGATAGTAACATACAATCAAATGTGGTTTTCTCATGAAATAACGTCTGTCATTTAGTTTGTAACTTTAATACACAATTTCACTTGCAAGAAGTTAATCAAAATGACATTTATTTTTAGGATGCTGCTGTTAGCCGCCTAAGCAACGCCATGATTGCTGCAGAAGAGACATTAGGAATCCTCAAATCATTGCTCAGGTAAATCAAAGCTTGATTGTACTTTGATCTATTTTTAAGAGAATATTTCCTTTCTTTAAAGGAATGGTATCATCCCATAAATACATTCAGAAGTGATCACCAGCGAGCAGGCAACGTCACTTCAGGTTTCAATTTTTCCTATTGGTCATGAGAAATCTGTGATGTTATTGGTCACACATCTGCCATACTGAACGTAGGGGCCTACATTCATTATCAAAAACATCACAGATTTCTTGCAATCAATAAGGAAAATTGAAAGCTGCAAGTGACGTTAGCAGCATGGTGGCATGCACTTCTGAACTTATTTATGGGTAACACCTTTCCTTTAAGATGTGGATGAACTTTTGTGCAGCCTGATCTCATGTTTCTTTCCTATTTAACCAATGTGGGTAACTATTCTAACTTATCTGGTCTTATCTCATATACATGTAGTCATTTGATGATAGAGCATACTTTCCATTCCCACTAGCACCTTATCCAATGTACTCCCCACCCACTTTTCTACTTTCCAAGAAACACTCAATGTCAACCATATTTTCTTGGCATACCCTTTCCTGAGGAATTCTGCTTCTGCTTTATACTACGCGAACACTTCCAAGTGGCGGTTATCACACGTAGGCCGGCGTGGGCGGCAGTATGATTAATTAAGGAAATGAACTCTGTTAACAAGGTCCTTAACATCCAGTTTAGCAAGGTCATTTTTAAACGTCGATAAGTTAGTAATTCATCTAAGTTTCAGTGGGAGTAGATTCCACTCACAAATAGTTCTTGGATTAGAGCCTAGGGCCTAGAGGGCAAATCGATCAAAAGTTTTAGTGAAAGGTGGCATTTCCAACACAATTTAGCCTTGATGTTGTTGCCTTGTGGATGGTTGTTCATATTAGATGAAAGTTTGAGGGTGTCATGCTGGTGAATACTTTTTTGAAAATGGTAATTAAGCTGAGTTTGGTTCGACGGTCTTCCAAACTTTCCCATTTCCAGCTGTTAAGCATGCTTGTGACACTTGATCTACGGTTGTAGTCACTTGAAACAAAACAGGCAGCACGTCGCTGGATATTTTTTGAGTGAGTCTTTGCTGTTTTTGTGGTAGGGGTCCCAAATTGCTGCACAGTACTCAAGTTTCGGCCAAACATGTGTTCTGTATGCTGTTTTTTTTACAGGGTGGCTATAAAAGTGGATGTTTTTCTTAGGAGCCCTGACATCTTGTTAGCTTTATTGGAGGTTTGGCTTGTGTGAGTTGCCTAGCTTAGGTCTTTACTTATTTCAACTCCTAGGTATGGGTGTTGGCTGACAGACTGAAGAGTATTGCCATTCATGATATAGTTCTGTTCGATGGGTTTTGCTTTGTGATTGACATGCATTGCATAGCCCTTAGTTAAGTTTAAAGGCTATTTTTTTTTTCCAACTGCAAAGTGAATTTTCATCGTTTTGTAGAGCAACGCTGTCTTCTTTCCCCTCAATCTCCTGATTCATACATGATGCAGTCTGCAAAGAGTCTCACTTTGGATGACACTACATTTGGTAGGTCATTGATATACAGGAGGAAGAATAATGGTCCCAAGATGGTTCTTTGTGGTACCCCTGATGTTCCTTCTGGTACCCCTGATGTTCCTTTTGGTACCCTGATGTTCCTTCTGGTACCCCTGATGTTCCTTCTGGTACCCTGATGTTCCTTCTGGTACCCCTGATATTCCTTCTGGTACCCTGATCTTCCTTCTGGTACCCCTGATGTTCCTTCTGGTACCCTGATGTTCCTTCTGGTACCCCTGATCTTCCTTCTAGTACACCTGATGTTCCTTCTGGTTATTACTAAGATGAGAAATGGGTGGGTTGTGGTTTGGATTTGTGATGAGTAGATGTCTTCTTGCAGGTACGAGCAAAGGAGCTTATGCCTATGACAAAATGGAACAAACTCACCCGATCTTCGGTGTCAAGTGATGGTGCTGCCCAATTGTCATTTAAGTGCTGACGTGGCACTGTTGGCAGAGGATTTACCAGGGATTTCCTAAGTAAAATTATCCCAAAGGATTAGTAAATATAGTTCCAATGGTAGTTCTTATTCAATAAAATCCATACACCCAAATCCTCTCTTCAACAGCACATTATGTCAGTTCTAACCTTTTATGTATTTTATTCAATCTCTCTTACTAATTCAACTTATGTACACTACACCTACATCACTGCTTGAACCTTAGACATGAAATAAACAATTAGTTATGAAAATAAAAAGCTTTAACAAGTAATATTACATCAGTTGTGATATGTCATGCCCAAATGTCTATATTCACTAATCAAGAGATTTCATGCCCAAATGTCTATATTCACTGATCAAAGAGATTCTTACTCTTCAAATTAATGTTGAAACACAAAATTAAACAGGAAAAAATAACAACACTCTTTTCTTCATGTGTACCCATTGTTTTTATTTACCTATAAGTTTGTCATAAACATTGAAGACATATATTATAATCGTTTAATGTGCACTCTGTGGTGCAGTGGTTAAGGAGTCTGCTCGTATTTAAAAGGTCCTGGGTTCCGCGAGAGCTGCATTGTGTCCTTGAGCAAGATGCTTTATTCTACTTGCTCCAGTCCACTCAGCTGTGAAATAATTACCAGCATTGCTGGGGAGTCAAATATGGTAGTGGCGGCAATGCCATGTTTGAATCAAAATTGACCACCCTGTGTATTGGGCAATCATGCAAGATAAAAATCTTTTGTTCATTGACCTTTCTAACACAATACTTTTTATCTATTTGTTTTATTTCAGTCCTGCAGATGTGCTGAATGGCTCCACCAATGAATATGCTCTCCTGATATATCTTGCTCTTTTGAAGAGAAAAGTAAGCTCTAAATATTCAGTTTGATTTCTTACCTTTGATATTAGATAGAGACATGCAGGGCTGGTATGCGCTGTAAGCGATTAGATAGAGACATGCAGGGCTGGTATGCGCTGTAAGCGATTAGATAGAGACATGCAGGGCTGGTATGTGCTGTAAACAATTAGATAGAGACATGCAGGGCTGGTATGCGCTGTAAGCGATTAGATAGAGACATGCAGGGCTGGTAGACATGATAGAGACATGCAGGGCTGGTATGCGCTGATAGAGACATGCAAACGATTAGATAGAGACATGCAGGGCTGGTATGTGCTGTAAACGATTAGATAGAGACATGCAGGGCTGGTATGCGCTGTAAACGATTAGATAGAGACATGCAGGGCTGGTATGCGCTGTAAGCGATTAGATAGAGACATGCAGGGCTGGTATGCGCTGTAAGCGATTAGATAGAGACATGCAGGGCTGGTATGTGCTGTAAGCGGTTAGATAGAGACATGCAGGGCTGGTATGCGCTGTAAGCAATTAGATAGAGACATGCAGGGCTGGTATGTGCTGTAAGCGGTTAGATAGAGACATGCAGGGCTGGTATGCGCTGTAAGCGGTTTGAACAAATGACTAACGACAACAATATATGTTTACATGACAAATGTCTACATAAAAAAATAGTGACAATTAATGATTTAATCAGAATTTAAAGTTTTGGAAAAAACAGGCTGCAGACAAACCTCATTGGCAGTGGTAAAGTGTGCCACACTTTTGCTGCAGCTATAAGTAAAGAACTGCTACCCAACATGTGTCTAGCGCTTGTGGAGTTAGACAAGTTTTAGTCGTTGAACGAAAATCACTGCACACAGACAGAAAATAGTCTAGAAAGTTATAGTGGAGCTGTATTGTTCAAACTTTGGAGGAAAACAAGACGATCAGGAGAACAAGACGGTCAGGAGAACAAGACGATCAGCAAAACAGGACTATCAGCAAAACAAGACGATCAGGAGAACAAGACGATCAGCAAAACAAGACGATCAGCAAAACAAGACGATCAGCAAAACAAGACGATCAGGAGAACAAGACGATCAGGAGAACAAAACGATCAGCAAAACAAGACGATCAGCAAAACAAGACGATCAGGAGAACAAGACGATCAGGAGAACAAGACAATCAGGACAACAAGACGATCAGCAAAACAAGACGATCAGGAGAACAAGATGATCAGGAGAATAAGACGATCAGCAAAACAAGACGATCAGGAGAACAAGACGATCAGGAGAACAAGACGATCAGGAGAACAAGACGATCAGGAGAACAAGACGATCAGGAGAACAAGACGATCAGGACAACAAGACGATCAGCAAAACAAGACGATCAGGAGAACAAGATGATCAGGAGAACAAGACGATCAGGACAACAAGACGATCAGGCAGCAAAACAAGACGATCAGCAAAACAAGACGATCAGGAGAACAAGACGATCAGCAAAACAAGACGATCAGCAAAACAAGACGATCAGCAAAACAAGACGATCAGGAGAACAAGACGATCAGGAGAACAAGACGATCAGGCAGCAAAACAAGACGATCAGGAGAACAAGACGATCAGGAGAACAAGACGATCAGGAGAACAAGACGATTAGGAGAACAAGACGATCAGGAGAACAAGACGATCAGGAGAACAAGACGATCAGGAGAACAAGACGATCAGGAGAACAAGACGATCAGCAAAACAAGACGATCAGGAGAACAAGACGATCAGGAGAACAAGACGATCAGGAGAACAAGACGATCAGCAAAACAAGACGATCAGGAGAACAAGAGGATCAGGAAAACAAGAGGATCAGGACAACAAGACGATCAGGACAACAAGAGGATCAGGAGAACAAGACGATCAGGAGAACAAGACGATCAGGAGAACAAGACGATCAGGAGAACACGACGATCAGGAGAACAAGACGATCAGGAAAACAAAACAATCTATTTCTGATTTAGATGTGAAAAGGAGAAAGTAATTCAGAATATGATATAGAATGAAGTCTTATGAATAACTTGGAAGGGAAATATTCAAGGTGGCAGAACAAGTGAAATGTATATCCTTGAAGTGCATTGCTTATTCTTATTTAATAACACATATTTTTCTTTACCTGTTTAGCCTCTCTTTAAAAGCACCTTTTGTTTCTTCAGAGTAGTTTGAAATAATTTAACCTCTCTGGCACCATATAATGTTCACTGGTGGTGTGTCAAGAAGCCCCATTAACCAATGTCATACATTCTGTGCTCTGCAGAGTGGATATACCTGCATTATAAATCTGTATTATTATAAGCATTGTTTAAAGGTAAATGGACATGTTTGTGCACCATGGTATATGAACCGTGGTGTATGCACCGTGGTGTATGAACCATGGTGTATGCACCATGGTGTATGCACCATGGTGTATGCACCATGGTGTATGCACCATGGTGTATGCACCATGGTGTATGCACCATGGTGTATGCACCATGGTGTATGCACCATGGTGTATGCACCATGGTGTATGCACCATGGTGTATGCACCATGGTGTATGCACCATGGTGTATGCACCATGGTGTATGCACCATGGTGTATGCACCATGGTGTATGCACCATGGTGTATGCACCATGGTGTATGCATTATGGTGTATGCATTATGGTAAATGCACCATGGTAAATGCACCATGGTGTATGCACCATGGTGTATGCACCATGGTGTATGCACCATGGTGTATGCACTATTAGCTTGATTGCTTTAAAGTATATTCAAAATCATCAAAGTAATACAAAACTTCATCAAAATCAGTCAAAGATTGAACCTTTTTACAAAGTTTTGAAATATCAGGCAGCAATTTGCATATTTTATGCAAATATTGTGATGTATTACAGGGCAACTTTGTTATTATCTTTCGTAAATCTTTGTTTTGTAATTGTCGATCATAATTCTTTGAAGTAGTGAAGCAAATTCCGACCACGAGGTTTTGGGTCTTTGCCCACTCCAAATGAAATAGACTTTTCCATCATTTCCAATTACAAAGATTTAGGAAAGGAATTAAAGAATTACAGAAAGATTTGGAGTTTTCAGAAGGAGCCCATCAAGTCCGAAAAGCATAATATATTCTGGTAACAATAATTGTGTTGGGGCAAAGTACAAACTCACTTCAACAATATTCAACCCCATCCTGCGCAGCACCTGAATTTGATTTCCTCAATATTCAACCCCACCCTGTACAGCACCTGAATCTGATTCCCTCAATATTCAACCCCACCCTGTACAGCACCTGAATTTGATTCCCTCAATATTCAACCCCACCCTGTACAGCACCTGAATTTGATTCCCTCTAACCTTTCATTTCAGGTAACTGTTCTTATCCCCAATCTTTCTGTGATGTCTACGCCGACCTCAGATGATGAAGGTCAGAGGTCATCGTTCACTGATAAATTGGTAAGATCTTGTTTCGCACCATTCAATGTTTTTCTGGTGTTGATTTAAGGTACTGGTTGAAGTTCTTGTGGAGTTTTGCAATTCTTTTTCTTTCTGTTTTGATGTGCAATGTGGGGTGTATGCACAAAAGACTAAATATGGATATTTTGGTTCAAAGATTGATTTATAAATTAATGTATTTAAATCAATTACAAGTAAGATTGTGAAACCTTGGGAAGTAAGTTTTTTTTTAACAATAAACATTGCCGTCATGCTTTGGGAACAAGATGTAATGTGCCCAAGATGAGATGTGGCCACAAAATCATTCACTTCAAGGAGACACAAACCCACAGATTTCTCTTATCTATTATAATGCAAACATATATTCCAAACACTGTACCCACCTTGGGATATTTAAAAAGCATTCCATGATATTTTATATTATTTAATACAAATTTTAACTACTTGATGTACAAATCATATGGGGCGGCCATCTTGTACACCCACCCTCAATAGAAGTGACTTCAAGTGACTTCATCGAATCAGTTCCGTTCCCACATGATATGTGTAACACATCTAGGCCTATGCACCTTTACCGTACCACAGTACATTCATGCGGGAGTTGATTTGTGAAAGTTAAGAAAAGATTTTATTAGTAGCGAGAAAGTTTAAGAAATTATGTCACAATGTCAAGCACATGGCCGTTCAAATCGTTATTTTGAAACTTTTTCTTTAGTCAGTAGTTATTATTCCCCGTCGGTAACATTAGGCCTAAACTGATGAAAACTTACGCTAAGCCTACGGTGAGAAGCTACCCTAATGTAGGCCTACTAGTAGTACTACTGTACTACAAAAGAGTTTCAACGATCTGGTTTCGAAATAGAGGCAAGAAAACAGTTATATTATCCTCACTGTAAGCAAACTATAATCTTCAAAATAAAGCAATCTTTCTAAAGCCGTGAAAACCATGAAATCATTCGCACTTAAATCCTAATTGCCGTTGTTCAGTGTTGTCTTTTTGTGAAATAATTCATAGCAACAAAAAACCTGGACTGATTCTGAAACGTCACTTACGGACCTGAAAACAAACAGTTTCAAAATATATCAAACAATATGGCAACCTTCATAGGGCCTCACATTAGTTGTTCTGCTCCTTAAAGGTTCAAACAGTCAGACCTGACCTGATACATAACCAGGTCGGGTCAGATATTTCCTTTTTATTTTTTTTATTCTGAAAACTTTAGTTGTTGCGGAAGTTGGTGCTGAGTATCATATCAGCAATGGATGAAGTCGTGTGGGTATTTTAATTAAGATAAAGTGGTGTCACATTTGCTACAGTAAGTTTGTGGCTATGTTTTGCTGGAACAAATTTTTAAGGAGAAGGACAAGTCATGAAACTTTGAATGAAGTCTGGAAACTGATTTACTTTTCAGGGAAACAGTATTGATTTTTGGAATCTTCATACATTTTTACCCAAATAGAAAAAAAATTATTATGTGGGTTTTTGTCTCCTTAAAGTCATTTGCTGCCCCCTCCCCCCCCCCCCCCATCCCCTCATTCTTCCCCACCACCTTCAACCAAATTCATTCCTCCTCAAATTTATGATTCATCGTACTTAGATCTATATTGTACTAATTTGTAGTGCTAGAACAATGAAGTTTGGGTATTTGCACTGATTAGAGTAGTTTATAGGCTCTGTAGGTAGGAGCTTTCTGTAGTTAGTTGTCAGCATGATTTTTATTTTACTAACAGTGCCTGGATATTCAGGGCAATGTTTCCATTGGTTCTCATGATAGTAGATATTAACAAATATATGAATGAATTTTAATGTATGCATATTCAGGACTGATTGTATGTATGTATGTCCGTCTATGTTTGTGAATATTGGTATGCGTTTATCATCTTTTGAAAGGTTTAGAGACCAAGGAAAATTGGTTGCTTTTGGACACTAATAAATTATATTTTACTTCTTTGCTGACATATCCACGACTTGAGAAATGTCATTCCTAGTCTTAATTCAGTCATTTCTTCACAAATTTGATAGAAATTTGACTTAAATATTTCCAGAGAAATACAATTTTGCAGAGAAACAAGTTTCTATGTCACAAATTTTCTTGAATAAACAGGCTTGAGGATTCCAAAATTCTGTACAAAGGATAAATTCTCTCAAATTAGAATTGGATTTTTCATGATTTTGTTTGAATGTAGCTATACCTTTCACATAAGTAGTGTGTCACGTTTTGTTTATTTCATACCTGCTGGGCGCTTTCACTAACCATTTGCCGTTTTCTTGTTCCGCAACCAGTTTGCACTTGTCCTAGAGCGCACTTTCAGTTTCAAGTTCATCCAAGCTTCTTTTTCGCATAAATGTGCTAATACTTGTTCTTACTGCTTTGTGCCCATCGCTCCAACCGACACGGACACGGTAAGTCACACGGCTGTACACTGTCTCTATTAGTTGATGGTTACCTGCATAATGTTTAGCTTGGATTTTTGGCAAAATGATCACAAAATCAGGAAACCCAAAGAGTAGACTTAAATATTTAATAGAGTAAGTGGAGATTCTCTTTTTTGGCAAACGTTTGTATTTTTCTTTTCGCCCGTGTTGTCTGCTTTGGTGCTCATTATAGATCTATTATTGATCACACTTCCTTTCATTTCAAGCTTATTGCATTTACCAATCTATTTGCAAATAGTAGAGTAAGCTCATATACATTAAAGTCACATGATACAAAGATTCATCCAATCACAAGCAAGGGAATGGTCAACAACTGTTTTGTCAAACATGCGGTAGTATCTTTTAAATCAAATTGGGCATTTCTATTCTTGTATAAAAATGATTCATTTATGGTTTCTTTGCATTATTCTTTTCTCTTTTGCTATTTTGTATTGATTACTGATGTGAGTAAGGTAACTTCGCGTACATCAAATAAGATTACTGATGTGAGTAAGGTAAGCTCGCATACAGCAAATAAGATTACTGATGTGAGTAAGGTAACCTCGCGTGCAGCAAATAAGATTACTGATGTGAGTAAGGTAACCTCGCATACAGCAAATAAGATTACTGATGTGAGTAAGGTAACCTCGCGTACAGCAAATGAGTTTACTGATGTCAGTAAGGTAACCTTGATTACTGATGTGAGTAAGGTAACCTCGCGTACAGCAAATAAGATTACTGATGTGAGTGAGGTAACCTCGCGTACAGCAAATAAGATTACTGATGTGAGTAATGTAACCTCGCGTACAGCAAATAAGATTACTGATGTGAGTAAGGTAACTTCGCGTACAGCAAATAAGATTACTGATGTGAGTAAGGTAACCTCGCGTACAGCAAATAAGATTACTGATGTGAGTAAGGTAACCTCGCGTACAGCAAATAAGATTACTGATGTGAGTAAGGTAACCTCGCGTACAGCAAATAAGATTACTGATGTGAGTAAGGTAACCTCGCCGCACAGCAAATAAGATTACTGATGTGAGTAAGGTAACCTCGTAAGATTACTGATGTGAGTAATGTAACCTCAGCGTACAGCAAATAAGATTACTGATGTGAGTAAGGTAACTCGCGTACAGCAAATAAGATTACTGATGTGAGTAAGGTAACTTCGGCATACAGCAAATAAGATTACTGATGTGAGTAAGGTAACCTCGCGTGCACAGCAAATAAGATTACTGATGAGTAAGGTAACCTTACAGCAAATAAGATTACTGATGTCAGTAAGGTAACCTCGCGTGCAGCAAATAAGATTACTGATGTGAGTAAGGTAACCTCGCACAGCAGCAAATAAGATTACTGATGTGAGTAAGGTAACCTCGCAGACAGCAAATAAGATTACTGATGTGAGTAAGGTAACCTCGCATACAGCAAATAAGATTACTGATGTGAGTAAGGTAACCTCGCGTACAGCAAATAAGATTACTGATGTGAGTAAGGTAACCTCGCGTACAGCAAATAAGATTACTGATGTCAGTAAGGTAAGCTCACGTACAGCAAATAAGATTACTGATGTCAGTAAGGTAACCTCGCGTACAGCAAATAAGATTACTGATGTGAGTAAGGTAACCTTGCGTACAGCAAATAAGATTACTGATGTGAGTAAGGTAACCTCGCGTACAGCAAATAAGATTACTGATGTGAGTAAGGTAACCTCGCGTACAGCAAATAAGATTACTGATGTGAGTAAGGTAACCTCGCGTACAGCAAATAAGATTACTGATGTGAGTAAGGTAACCTCGCGTACAGCAAATAAGATTACTGATGTGAGTAAGGTAACCTCGCGTGTAAGATTACTGATGTGAGTAAGGTAACCTCGCGTACAGCAAATAAGATTACTGATGTCAGTAAGGTAAGCTCGCGTACAGCAAATAAGATTACTGATGTCAGTAAGGTAACCTCGCGTACAGCAAATAAGATTACTGATGTGAGTAAGGTAACCTTGCGTACAGCAAATAAGATTACTGATGTGAGTAAGGTAACCTCGCGTACAGCAAATAAGATTACTGATGTGAGTAAGGTAACCTTGCGTACAGCAAATAAGATTACTGATGTCAGTAAGGTAACCTCGCGTACAGCAAATGACCCTTTTGTGACACTTTCCTGTTGGCGGGGGTGGCTTTCTATCATATACACTCAGTATAATAGCCAGATTGAAATATGGAGGTCCATGCGTGACTTACATTGGTATTGACATTTTCAAATCTGAAACAGCAATTTTCATCAATCTAAGATAGATATTGTCACATGGCCCAATTTCACTTGTCCGCAATAGACCAATCGTATTCCCCCAATCGACCAATTAAATACTGGAGAGTTCTTGGCCATCTATACGATTCATGCAAGGTATGGGAGCAAGCGTATGAAAAGAATGCTTTCAAAAGTCAATCATATGTGTATTAGATATGAAGGTAATACACATGTGCATTGTTGCAATTCCTAGAGGAGTACTTCAGAGGTCAGATGTGTTGTGTGATAGAGGTCAAGGGCCTTCAAGAACTGAAGAACAGTGTTTGTGGTATGGCATCAACTTTCAAAATATGATTTTCTCAGTAAAAGGAATTCCACCCTCTGCAGTATGTAAACATGTGTGTAACCAGGGGGTCAACCGTGTCTCTCAACCCCCAAATGACCCCAAAAGTTCAAAGGTCCAGTAATTTTGCTAAAACGTCCAGATATTGAGGCACTGACCTTTTTGTTCTTTACCGATCAAATTTAGCTTCCAAACATTTAAAGACTGCTATTTTGACATAATTTGGGAGATTATTTTTATTTTATATATATCTTTCTACGACCCCCCAATCCAGAAGGCTGGCTACACCCCTGGTAATGTGGTGTTATTTTTAACCTTGAAGGACAGCTAGGGAAAATGTTTTACTACATTTGCCTAAGAATGATTACAAAATCATGAAAAATTGCAAATACTGCCATCAAAATGGACTGAAAATGGAATTTGTAACAAAACATTTAAGACTGATTTACTTCCCACACTCCTCAAAAATCAAATTTCAATTCAAATTGAACAGCATGCAGTTTGTATGGTATTGGCAGTCAATGGTTAACCTCTGCAAGGTTCCACATTAGATCAAGTGCATTCAAATCTATGAAGCACAGTGTAAATAGCCAAAACTTCGTTGGGAAATATGGACCAATTGACAGCTTTATAATTGATGTGTTTTTTTTATTTGTTAAGTACACAAATATATGGTGCATGAATGGACAGAGACCATTAAATAGGAACAAACAAACAGTAAAGAACGTATCCAGGATCTTGGAAGGTAATCACCTCTCAGCTCCAGCAGTGTTGTACAGAAGTGTGTTTTTTATTGAAATTTTGTCATGCGTAACTATTAGGTATGCCAACAATGCTAACACTAATTTTGAAAAACAGAATTTTCATCAGAGTTAAAAAGAGTAAAATTTCAAAATATAAAGCAACATTTTAAGAATGAGGGGGGGTGGTGTGACCATTTTTTTTCTTCAATTAAACTTGCTTCTAATTGAAAGATTGATATCTCCTGAACAGAACAAGTTATTGAGCAAGTGTCATTCACAAGACTGTTTGTATTTTGGTCCACTCTCATGCATAATAGATTTGTCGGCCAACCTTTAACCATGGCAGTACTCACATTCTTATTTTGTTTTTCACGATATCTTTTGTTCCATTTCAGTCCAACTCAAATTCAAGGATGGAGGAAAGCATGGACTTTTCATCGGAGATCATTTCTGGATTCACGGGACCATTGGCAGACAGGAGCCAGACCTACCATCAAAACAGAGACACAACACAAAGCAATCTTTCTGTTAACAATTCAATTGACCAATCAGAAGGCATAAATATTGAATTAAACCAATCAGAATCAGGTGTTGACAATCAATCATCTCATAGGATTACATCAGGGATCACTTCAGAAGTGCAACCACAATCTGGAGTTGTTGGCGAAGGGACTTTAGGGGTGAGGAGAGAGGAACCATTTGGTGCCGAGAAGGAGTCATTTGAAAACAGTTTACGAGAGACGTTGCAAAATATGTGTGTTGAAGGTAAGGATACAAGAACAGATGTCAAATCTTTCAAAGATAAGCAGAGCCCTTTACCAGAAGCATTTGTCATGTGACTAGCTGCCTTCTGCGTGTGAAATATTTGTGCTTTTCAAGCACTTCAATTTCAACATGATCATAATCAGTATTATTTTATTTATTTTTCAAAAGTCAAATCTGTCATAGCTTTGCTTTTTAACAAGTGAACTGGGTTATTGTTTTATCTATCATTGCAGTAAGTGGTGAGGGGAAGGGGGGGGGTAAGCCTTCCTTTTTTATAGTCTTTTGTGTTTATATGGAAAAAAGCTTGATCTGTTGTTTATGCTTCTGGTGTATATATTACCTCTGGCCTCCTAGGCACTATGTTATACTTGAAACGGAAAATAATTATTGGAAAGAAAAGAAAATTCTACAACTAAAAGTTAAATCTTTTTTTTTTTTAATTGTGTGTTAATTGACCGTTTAATCAACCACTGTAAATCCATCTATTTTGCCAAATGTCTGGTACAATTTAGGTAAATCATTGTTGTGGTAGCAGGAATCACATGTGGGTAAATTATTGATGTGGTAGCAGGAATCACATGTAGGTAAATCATTGTTGTGGTAGCAGGAATCACATGTAGGTAAATCATTGTTGTGGTAGCAGGAATCACATGTAGGTAAATCATTGTTGTGGTAGCAGGAATCACATGTAGGTAAATCATTGTTGTGGTAGCAGGAATCACATGTAGGTAAATCATTGTTGTGGTAGCAGGAATCACATGTAGGTAAATCATTGTTGTGGTAGCAGGAATCACATGTAGGTAAATCATTGTTGTGGTAGCAGGAATCACATGTAGGTAAATCATTGTTGTGGTTGCAGGAATCACATGTTGTTGTGGTAGCAGGTAAATTATTGTTGTGGTAGCAGGAATCACATGTAGGTAAATCATTGTTGTGGTAGTAGGAATCACATGTAGGTAAATGATTGTTGTGGTAGCAGGAATCACATGTAGGTAAATCATTGTTGTGGTAGCAGGAATCACATGTAGGTAAATCATTGTTGTGGTAGCAGGAATCACATGTAGGTAAATTATTGTTGTGGTAGCAGGAATCACATGTAGGTAAATCATTGTTGTGGTAGCAGGAATCACATGTAGGAATCACATGTAGGTAAATCATTGTTGTGGTAGCAGGAATCACATGTAGGTAAATCATTGTTGTGGTAGCAGGAATCACATGTTGTTGTTGACTACTCTTTTCATGAAGTATATTTCTTATTGGTAATTTTGAGAACAGCTGTTATTTGAATGTTAAATAATATTTTTACACTAAAGTTTTTTCTTACTCTTTCAGTCCCGAATGGCAAGGAAAGAGTTTCCACACAAAGATTAGAGGATGAGTTGCTGGGACTTTTGGACACCATCGGCTCAGAAGGCAAGCAGCTTCGAGATGAGTTGGATCAGGCTCAGGAGAGGGAGGTTTATCTCTTGGAACAACTTCAAGATCAGGTGACAGAGAAATATGAACAACAGGTGATAGCTAGACTCGTTCAGGAACTTGAAATGTTAAGAAACGAAAATAAAAGACTTTTTAGAGAACTTGCAGATGCGAGAAATGATGCAACTCAGTCTAAGAAGAGGGAGCACAGCCTAACATCAAAGTTGACTCAAGTGGAGATAGAGATGGAGAAATTGAAAATGGAGAATTTTAGTTTGAAAATTGAGCTTGAATCAAGAAGAAAGAGCAGGGAAGAGAGGGATTCTGCTTCAGAGATGAGCTACTCAGAGTTGGCCGAGGATGAGAAAGAAGTCGCTCGTAACAGGGTCTATTCCCCAGATTCTCAGACTTCTAAGAAACTGCGATCTCTTTTGCAGAAAAGTTACATCGAAAGCAAAAGCTTGAGGTCGCAGCTGTCTGAGCTAGGTGCAGAAGCTTGTGAAAAAGCGACAGAGTTTGCGAATGACCTTCACAATCTCCGGGAGAGTAACCTGAATTTATCAGAAGAGAATAAAAGTTTGAAGAGGACAGCAGAGAATGGGAAGCTGGACCTGGAAGTGGCTCAGAATAAAATTAGTCGTCTAGAAAAGTATCTGAACACAATGCGTGAACAGAATGCCAAATTAGTTTCACATTTGAGTGACAGTACAGATGGAATGGTTGGAAACATCCAACCCAAGTTTGCTGTAAATGTTCAAGTTTTAAAAGATGAAAATGTGGAATTGAAAGTGAAATTAAAACATGCAGAGGAAGATAGAAAGTTGCTTAGAAGGGAGTTAGAGCAGTTAAGGGAGGTGAGGTTGTACGCTGCAGATGTAAAGAAGAATTGGGAGGAGAGTTTTGAGAGACTGATCAACGGCTACACGGAATGTGATCAAGATTTGGGTAGAAGTCCGCAAAAGATGGATCTTGGTGAAGATCAAAGGCAAGAGAAAGGTTTCGATTTCCATTCTAATCCTTTGAAACATGTAATCACAGGTAATGGATTCAGTGATATTTATCAAAGTGAATCTGACAGTAATCTGAACAGAAACAATCGTGAAAATAGACATTTTTCATCCAAGGTAGAAGAACAAAGTTATACCACCAGTCAAGTCAGCCTTGACGATGCGTCAGTAGTCTCCTCTACCGCTGAACCGGTTCCTGGCAGTAATTTCATGTCCCTACCTTCACTTCCCAATTTCAAGAAGTTACCTTTCAGACCACAGCTCGGAGAGTGAGATAACCCAAAGTGAATCAGAAATCTTCACGGACGATGAACAAAAAGAAAGACATGCAGCATCAGGAATCACAAATTCACAGGTATTTGATGTTGAAAGTCACTGGAGATCTCCCAGTCTTGGAGACCTGATTGTTCAGAGGTCTCAAGTACGTGGCGAAATTCAAAATCGTGATCCCGACTCTGGGATGGCTAGCACGATGCAAAGTACATTGAACGTTGATGATAGTGATGCTTTCATTACAGCAGACGAAGAAACAATTGTTCACCAGATGAATGGAGAGGATGTAATCTACACAAAGACTCCAGTAAGAGGTCAAGAGTTAAACCACACCCCGTATCACACTCCTGTCACAAGATTTAGTAGTAGTCCGTCGGTCACATCTAGAGGTAAAGATGAATCCCACTCTGGACGATTAAACAAATATGCTGAAAATAGAGTTCCAAGTTCTGTTGAGCTGAACCATATTGCCTCTCCGTACACAGCGTATTCTAAGTACCTTTCTTCTTCAACCCCATCTCAGCCTTTTGTTTCAAAATCCAATTCTATATTAGGATCATCGGTTTCTGGTTCATCAAAAGAAATCGCTTCAAAAACCAAAACAAGTCCTTCTTTTGGAGGAAGTTCAAAAGCAAATCGCATTCCAAAATGGCGCCAGCTGAGATATTCTCAGGCCTCGTCACCTACCAAAGGAAGCTTGCACAATCATTCCATCTTTAATAATAACAATACATTTTCACCAAATGCATCGGCAAGGAAATTATTCCCAAAGAGAAACAGGGAGGATCAGAACAGGACAGTAAAATCTGGATTAGTTCAAGGGGTACTGACAGAAAATGCTGTCATTGAAAATGAAGACCTAAACAGAAACTTCATCCGAAAATGTTGGGATGTACCTCGGATCCCACAATCTTCAGTATTGTCCCCGAAACATGAGGTTCCTGAAAAGGAAAATACACAAATTGATGATGACTACAAGAAACTACCAGACCAGTTGATCGAACCTCAAAAGCTTGCCGAGGTTACCCCACCAAAATCAAAAAGGAGTCCAAATCACCTTAAGAGCAATTAGTCCCTCCTTAAGAATACGTCTTCAGTTTGAAGGAGAGAAGTGTGAAACCTCGACTGCTTCTTCACCTGGTAAGGGAGGAGCTGATACTAGGGGCATCAATGGTACCGCTTCAAGATCTCATAGCTCAGATAGTCCTGTTTCCAATTCAAGTGTAAGAGACAATGGTTCCTATTCGCAGTACGATGACAGCACAAATCCAGATGTTATTGTGGAAAGAATTATTCGTCAAGCAGATTCAGGGATATCTTTAGCAAGTATTGGATATGATGGAACCACAGGAGTAGAGAGGGAAGATAAGTATGTGCATAGAATGCTCTCAGAATCGGAGCAAGTTTACGCAAATTCAATCATTGAAAAGTATTTAACACAGACGAGCAGCTGACAAGAATTAGATAGTGATATTTAGTATATTTGAAATATTGTTTTGTACTTCACTTAGATGTAATCTTTTTAGCTTATTTTAGCTGGAATTGTGTGGATTTCAATTTGATAATAACATTGTTTGTGGCAAATTTAAATGTGATAATCATACTCTTCAGATTTACTGCAAAAGATGTTTGTGTACTTTGGCTTGCTGTAAACCAAGCTTTTTATTTTTAATGAAGAATACTCGTGTGATTACTTCCGCCAACAAAGTTTGACAGAGGTTATGTCTTCACCTCTGTTTGTTTGTTTGTTTGTTTGTCATCAAGATATCTCAAGAACTGATAATTGAATTTGGTGTGTTGTTTTGTTACTGCTTACGGAAGAAGTGATTAAAATTTGCGACATTGGAACGGAATGGGTGTAAATAAAAGGGGGGGTGGGTGGGGATCATCAAGATATCTCAAGAAATGATGATTAGATTTTGATTTAATTTGGTGTGTGGTTTTGTTACTACTTAAGGAAAAAGTGATTAAAATTTGAGACATTGCAACAGGGAAAGGGTGCAAATGGAGGGGTGGGGACATTTTAAGGTGAGTTTGTCTGTCATCAAAATATCTCAACAACTGATGATTGAATTTTGATTAAATTTGGTGTGTGGTTTTGATACTGTTTCATGAAGAAGTGATTAAAATTTGGGACTAATTGGAACAGGGGAAGGGCAGAAATAGAGGGGTGGGGATGTTTTAGGATGAGATCTGTCAAGACTAAGTTGTCAAGACTAAGTTAAAACTTTCCAATGAAATGTGCTGAAGAATGGCTCTGAATGAAGATTCAAACAATCAATTTTCTGGACTCAAAGAGACTTACATCAAGTGTTCTCTGGAATCAAAGAAAATGAAGCAATTGGTTTCTGCCATGAATGGAAAATGATGGAGTGTGAATCCTGGCTAAATATAGTTCAAAAAATTATGCTTTATTTGATTAAAACTGAAAACAGTTGAAAGCCTTGAAAGAAATCCAGTCAGAAAATAATCTTCAAGTGTTCAGATTGCAAATGATCATTTTAGATCAAAACTTGGGGATGAATCTTGGTGGTCCTAGGATTTCCAAGGTATGATTATAATGGGTATGGGGATTAAATGAACTCTATAAAAATTATTCTAGGCATGTTGGTACTGCAACGGGAAGAGGTATGTGCTCTAGAGAGTGCTAATATTCTAGTTGTATCTGTGATTTGTTGAATTAAGGATTTCTACCAATATTACAATTCAACTGACTTCCTTGTGTTTTAGTTTATTTCTGAAAGGGTACACACTTGGTTTTTGACCAAGCTTTTGGATATTCACCTTGTATTTATTCTTGGTATTCTAATTATAAAATGGGGTTTCTCTTATTTGGTCTTTAGTATTTTTAAATCTGATACTGAATATATTTCTAAATTACGGAAAGAAAATCTATTTAGCAGGCAGGTTCTAGTCGTGTCCTCTTTGATGACATCCATTAATGGTGCAATACTGAGGTAGTACCCCTCTTGATCCAGTTGGCATAACTACTCAGCAAAAATAACATTGCACAAACAACAATGGTGCCATCACACTTGAGCAAAAGAAGAGATCTTGAAAAGATCATGGTTTTCATCTCATTTTGCAAAACAATTGGTCCTGAAAAGACCACTCGCTTTTTCCTATAATTTTAGGTTATTTTTAAAGCATCATTTTAGAAAACTTTTAAAGAGACATGAATGTTTTAATCATGAGGTTTTTATCTCCTAAAACACAAAGGCAACAGACAAACCTTATGAGCTGAACAAACCAATGTTGCTTCTACGAGGTACAAATTTTGCAGTTTTTTAGAAATGTTTAGTATTGTTTTTTTACTCACGTAAATCTATACAGAGCAGTTAAGTCAAGTCACTTTATGTATCTTTTTACTCACGTTAATCTATACAGAGCAGTTAAGTCAAGTCACTTTATGTATCTTTTTACTCATGTAAATCTACACAGAGCAGTTGAGGCATCACTTTAGGTATCTTTTTACTCATGTAAATCTTTACAGAGCAGTTGAGGCATCACTTTAGGTATCTTTTTACCCATGTAAATCTATACAGAGCAGTTGAGGCAAGTCACTTTATTTATTTACCGTAATAAGATAGAAGAAAGTCTCAAGATTTCTGATTAGTTTGAAGGTTTCTCAACATTTCTCTAAAATTGTAAGGTATTTTTACTTTTCTTCTCAATGTCAGCAACGAGGCTAAAATGTTTCCAATATATACCTCTCCTAACCTATCCTTTTATTATACACAACAGAAAATCCCAAATCTTTTGTTTATTTATTGCGCACAATGTAATATCTCAAGTCCTATATTATACACCTTGTTTAGTCTTAAGTCCCATCTATTTTTCAGTATGCACAATAGCCCCTGCTACATATTTATCCAGATCCAGAAGTCATATATCTGTATTAAGCACCTTGTATTCTCAATTCATCTATATCTCCATTATGCACAATAGAAAGGCTTACACTACTTGCACATTTCTTACCATATTTATACTCCACTACATCCTTCCTCTTATGTTTTGGAGTGAAGTTCATTTCTGTTCTGGATAGTTAAATATATTTTGTATCCATTTTTTGTTTTTTATATGCCTTGGAAACTCATAAAATTCTCAGGAAAAAGAAATTTGCAAAACCCCTGCATTTGCATGGCTTGATATGTGAGTCCAAGCTCAATTATTCCAGACAAAGAAAAATTGTTATTAAATAATGTTTAATGGGTCGTATTTCTAAATGTTTATAGTTAACAACATAAATTTTGTTTTACCTGAAGCATGTTCCTTATGGGAAAATGTGTTTGGCTTATTAGCTGTTGCACCTAAGGTTCTCAAGTACTATCCAACTTGGCATTACGTTTGCTGATTATGATGTGAGAGACACCTTTGAGGGTCCGCATGAAGGATTACTGGTTGATGTAATATTATTACTGGTTGATGTAATATTATTACTGGTCGATGTAATTTTATTACTGGTTAATGTAATGATATTATTGGTTGATGTAATATAATTACTGGTTGATGTGATATTATTACTGGTTGATGTAATATTATTACTGGTTGATGTAATATTATTACTGGTTGATGTAATATTATTACTGGTTGATGTAATATTATTACTGGTTGATATAATATTATTACTGGTTGATGTAATGTTATTACTGGTTGATGTAATATTATTACTGCTTGATGTAATATTATTACTGGTTAATGCAATATTATTACTAGTTGATGCAATATTATTACTGGTTGATGAAATATTATTACTGGTTGATGGAATATTATTACTGGTTGATGTAATATTACTGGTTGATGTAATATTATTAC
This sequence comes from Chiridota heheva, assembly GCA_020152595.1. Taxonomy (NCBI): domain Eukaryota; kingdom Metazoa; phylum Echinodermata; class Holothuroidea; order Apodida; family Chiridotidae; genus Chiridota; species Chiridota heheva. The sequence goes on along the minus strand of JAIGNY010001363.1, from coordinate 662,658 downwards.
TGGTTAATGTAATATTATTACTGGTTGATGTCATATTATTGCTGGTTAATGTAATGTTATTCCTTTTCATTTTGGTAAGAGTGCATTTGAACACCTACCTCCACCCTCCAGGTAAAGTTGTTTAGTTCTACATTCACTTTACTCATTTCACCTTTTAGTTTACCTTCCTTTAAATTTCACCATTTGTATGTTCATATGATGCAAATTAAGCTCTGGCACTATTTGACCCTAGCTGTTGACTTGTCGGCAAATCACATCAATTTAAGGATTTGCCAATTTATGTGGATTTTAAACAATAGAATCGCATCACGCATCACACGGTCTGTTTCTTACTGTTTTTGAATACAGAATTGTTCCCCCCTCTTGTATGTGCCAACAAATTCAAAAGTCCGCTGGTGACAGGGGTGTAGCCAGACATTCAGATTGGATGGGGGGGGGTGGGGTCGCCAAGGGAGATATTTGGACCTTTTAGCATATTTTTTGGACCGTTTTACTATTGCCACTTTACTTTTGGGAGGATCATATGACCCTGTCGACCCCTTTGGCTTAAGCTACACCTTGGGTGAACGCGTACAAATTTTGAGTACTCCGGTAAGGATTTCGCAGCTTTATGATATTCTACACAGTTGAGTGTAAGAAAGGTATTTCATTTATCATAAGATTCCAGAAATTACACCCCCACATTTTGACCGCCAGCTCCTTTTAAGTTACACAGTATGCAAATAAATATTGATGATGGGGTTAGACTTCATGACTTCCTTAGATGAAATTTAGAACAGAAAATAGATTTGTCAAGAATTATGATACTTTAAATGTTAGATGAAGTATAAATTTGGTCCCATGTAAGGAAGGAAATTGTAACTTGCAATACCATGTATTAACCAACGGGGAAGCAGGAAGATAGGCTAGGTAGGTATTCATGTGCTCATTGTGATTCATCAGGTTTTTACGTATTCAGCTTTTTTTAAGTAGATAATATTTTATTTCTATTTCTATTTGTGTTCCGATGCGCATCGCTGCTATGAGTGACTACTGGTAATGTTGGTTTTGTATGATAACATGAAAAACTTAATCATGGAAAAGCAGTTTTAATTGATATAATATGTGATAAAGTTCATGCAAAGAAAGTTATTGGTAAATGTTTGTCAATTTTCTCAAAAACTTGTATTTACTTTGACTGAAAAGTGTAAGATATACCACTTGTAGCGGGTATCAGTGATGGCATGTCCAATCAAATCAAAACATGAACCTCATCACAGTATTGATCGATTTGTTTCAACATCACAGTATTGATCGATTCCTTTCAACATCACAGTATTGATCAATTCGTTTCAACATCACAGTATTGATTGATTTGTTTCAACATCACAGTATTGATCGATTCCTTTCAACATCACAGTATTGACCGATTCCTTTCAACATCACAGTATTGATCGATTCCTTTCAACATCACAGTATTAATTGATTACTTTCAACATCACAGTATTGATCAATTCATTTCAACATCACAGTATTGATCGATTCGTCTCAACACAGTATTGATTGATTTGTTTTAACATCACAGTATTGATCGATTCATTTCAACATCACAGTATTGATTTAGTGACATTTTTTTTTCAATTGTTGAATGCAAAATACAGATAACTTCCTAAAAATGAAGTAATGTATGGTAACCAAAATAAGACAAGACAGAGCCCTCCGTACTCCTATCCCCAACAAATTTATAGTATTGATCAATTCGTCTCAACATCACAGTATTGATCAATTCGTCTCAACATCACAGTATTGATCGATTCCTTTCAACATCACAGTATTGATTGATTCCTTTTAACATCACAGTATCGATTGATTCCTTTCAAGACAGTATTGATCAATTCCTTTCAACATCACAGTATTGATCGATTCCTTTTTCACATCACAGTATTGTTCGATTCCTTTCAACATTAAAACATTTGTTTGAATTTGTTACATTTCCACCCCAATATAGGAAGACATGTATAGAAAGTGTACAAGCATAGAAAGTAAACATGCACAGCTGTCACATGTTTATAAAACAGACTTTGGTTGAAAGTGAAAGCGATATTTGTATGAAAATGAAACTGTTTTGTGATGTTGAAGTATTTCTTTTTTAGTGAAGCATTTGCATGTTATGTGAAAGTACATGCAAAGGAAGTATTCCGTAATCTTTTTTATGTTGTGTTGATGTCTGGGTTGAAAGTTCCTTTACAGAAGTAACTGTTATAAAACTAGTGACCTCATATTCCTAAGATGTGGCATGCATCCGTAACATATGTACAATTAAGAGCCTATTTAATTAACCAATTTCTTAAAAAAAAAACACTTGACTATAATTTTTCTCATTATTTTAATAAATTCTTAAATTTTCTTAGTAATTGAAGAGAATATAAGTCTTGTGTCACCTGCATCCGCCTCAGCCACTCCTCTCTCACTCACTTCCATCTCTTATCTGGCTCCCCTACCCCTTCCCTATCCCTCTCTGCCCCACTTTAACACCGATCTCTCCAACAAGCATATCTTCATAACCTGTCTCCCCTACAGAACTCCAGATCTCTTTCCTCACTATCCTCAATCTCGGACCTTTTCGAAAACAATTCTTCCTCAAACATCAACTTCCTCAGCAACAACAATCTCTTCCACCACATTTAACTTCTCCCCTTTCCCTGTCTTTCTACACCTAAACTTACTTACCTCCTTTTTTCTTTTCTTTTCTATCTGCTTTTCTCCCTTACAAACCTTCCATCTCCTCACTATCCTAACTCTTACACCACAATTTATTAACACCCTCTTGGCACATTCAGACCTGCCAACTAGTACGATTTTGCCGTATTTAATACGGTAAAAAGGTTGAGAATACGATTGTAAGTTTTTTGGCACCAGAATACGATTTATTTATTTGGATATATATATATATATTTTTTTTTTTTTTTTTTTTTTTTACACTCATACTTTTTACGCTCGGTTGGCGTTCATGTCCTCTTGAAGGATTGATTTTGCCGATTGAACCGATTCAGATTCAGATTTGTACAAGAAGAGAAAGTGAAAGTACAGTGGTAATTTTTTTCAACCATTGTAAACCTTTGTTTTGTACATTTTGTTTGAAGAGTACAGTTTTTGTTATCAAAAATACAACTTTTGTAGTTCCAGAATACAGTTTGGTGATCCTAATGGTTGGCAGGTCTGCACATTTGACTCTGACTGTCGCGGTGCCGTTAAATATCAACAAACCAAACCAGTGGTATCTCTTCCTTTTGTCTAGACGGATGCCAGTCATTCTGAAAGAAATATGTAAAAACTTGACCAACATGATATGATTTTGCATAATTGTTCATGTTATCTTACTTCCCTCTATCATATATCATGATTGTAAATGATCACAAAACAATGTTCAGATCTACCCTCTTCTCCTCCGTCTCTATCTCTGATCTCTTTAAGAACAATTCCTCCGACAACATAATAACCTTCTTCCGTAACAGCAACTTATTCCACCTGATCTAACCTCACCCATTCCTCCTCCTTCTCTCTACCATTCCTGCTACTCTTTGAAAATTCTGTCTTTACTGTAGCACCATAAATTTTCAACACCCTCTTGGCACATTTGACTCTTGACTGTCACAGTGCTGTTAAATATCAACAAACAAACTTAATGATCAAATGTAATAAAGAGCACATGCAGAATAATTCAGTCATTTTCTCCGGCATTTTCTCACTTTTAGCTTAACTATTTGTAACCTTGATATAATTATGCAACAGTATTTATTCATGAGAAAGCAATTTATTCAAAACTTTTTTATAGTACAATTTGGTGGGTAAGTGTACTCTTAAATGTTTATACAAGCAAAAACAAGTTTGATGTAGAAATGTGAAGGTTTTATACAAATGGACTGAATTTTATTGACACTCCGAAGTAAGATTTGTTGCTCATCAAGTCATAGCTATAGAATCTTTTAATTGCAAGTCGAGTAAAAAGTGTTATTTTCCAAAATCAAGACCACATTATACCAGGTAATCGTGATTTATTTGTGTATTGTTTAGGACCTAATTTTTTGGGGGATGAATATTAATTTCAATTTCTTAATTTTTCTGAGGCTGAAAAAGTATTGTGATTTTTTGTTGATCTTTAGATTAACCCTTTGAAAGCAGGCACTGTATTAACCCTTACTCTATCAGCACTTTTTTGAAATGCGCTCGGGAGGCGGAGCCAAAGATGGGGCACCCAAAACGGCGATAATATCTCTGCGTGGTAGAGTAAGGATTAACATTTAATTGCAAACTACTCACACACTTAAAGTATTTAATGTGCTAGACACATCAAGGATGCACATGCACAACTTTTGTACATGTACAATGTTGGTACATGTACAACTTTTGTACATGTAAAACTTCTTTTGTTCATGCACAATGTTTGTACATGTGCAACTTTTGTACATGTACAACTTTTGTACATGTACAACATTTGTATATGTACAACTTTTGTACATGTAAAACTTGTACATGTACAATGTTAATACATGTACAACATTTGTACATGTACAACTTTTGTACATGTACAAAGTTTGTACATGTGCAACGTTTGTGTACAACGTTTGTACATGTACAACGTTTGTACATGTGCAACGTTTGTACATGTGCAACATGTGCAACTTTTGTACATGTACAAAAGTTGTACATGTACAATTTTTGATTATTCTTTTTAACATAAAATACCCAAGATAGACAACTAAGAAAGAAAGAGTTGTTTGGTGACTTTTGACCTGTACCATTTTTGATAGATATGCTGCTGACAGACAATCAACCATTGCCTATTATTATGCAAATCAGTACATATAATATTTTTTAAGTAATGCTATATTTTTTGATTAGTGATATATTTCTATGAAGCATGATCAAGTCCAAAATGGAATGATAGAGATTATTTCAAATTGTAAATGGTTGTAAATTATCTATGTAAATAAATAATTCAGAGAAGCCTGTAATAGTTGTCACATACCTGTAACTGTGTCTATAAAACAAAATTTTGTATTTGATTTTGATGCCTTAGGCACTAGGAACCTATGTAGTAAATATTTATTATATGGGTGTGTTTGACAGTAAACCTAACACAATATCAGTACGGTGAAGTTGACAGTAAACGTAACACAATATTAGTACGGTGAAGTTGACAGTAAACCTAACACAATAGTAGTACGGTGAAGTTGACAGTAAACCTAACACAATATCAGTACGGTGAAGTTGACAGTAAACCTAACACAATATCAGTACGGTGAAGTTGACAGTAAACCTAACACAATAGTAAAGTAAACCTAACACAATAGTAGTAATATTAACACAATATCAGTACGGTGAAGTTGACAGTAAACCTAACACAATATCAGTACGGTGAAGTTGACAGTAAACCTAACACAATATTAGTACGGTGAAATTGACAGTAAACCTAACACAATAGTAGTACGGTGAAGTTGACAGTAAACCTAACACAATATTAGTTGACAGTTACAATATCAGTTGTTGACAGTAAACCTAACACAATATTAGTACAGTGAAGTTGTGTCATATTTGCTATATTAATGTGTTGTGGTCACTTCTGTTTGTGTGTAGATGTCACAAGTATTGATGAGTAGGAATGGGTAAATGTAAAATTATCTTAATAATAATTATAATAATAATATTAGTAATAATTATGATTATAATAATAATTATTATGATAATAATAATAACTATATTAATATTGATGATGATGATGATGATGATGATACAATTCTTATAAAGCACATAAATATTACAAACATCTCAATGCACTGAACAATGAAACAAAAACAGTTTTGGGTGGGAGCCAAATATATTTTTTTTCTAAGACTCATCTTATTATACAAAAACTCTGCACTAGAAAATGGTCAGATTTATTATACAAAAGTTCTGCACTAGAAAATGGTCAGATTTGGTGCATTGATGCATTGTGGTCCTTAGATGACTGCTATTGATTGATATTTGTGAGTTGATTACCAAGTGGGTGGGACTAATTGATGGGAATGTACTATTGTTAAATAATTTAAAACAAAATTTATATGTAACTTTCCTATTGTATGGGCTACTGTTTTTAATTTATTGTAAAATTGATGGATACTTTTTAGATAATTATTTAAAACATGATTTTTGCTTTTTGAAACATCTACAACAGTGAAATTTGTTACATTTATTACCTTTTGTGTAAGTATTATGTATTATTTTCAAATGCAAGTGTTCTTAATAAGTACTAATTTGATAAACATTTTATTTTGTATATGTACAGCCATGTATGTATTAGTATGTCACTTTTAAAACAATGTAAAGCAAATGTGATGTGTAATGTAAAGTAACGTTAAAAGTAACGTAATGTAAATTTGAAAAATATGAAATGCAAATGTGACAACTAAAGTCAACCAAATATTTGATTTGATTTTGTATTTTTATACATTTCAATTTTGTATATATTTTTTATTGCAAATGATACTTGATAGTTTGTATTCATGTTGTCTTTTGTCAATTTGTCTGTATGAAATAATTCACCTAGGGCTATTTTTAAGATTTCATGTGAGCTCATGTTTTATGTAGTTTTTGCAAGTTTTCATAATTTTAATGCATTGTCCTGCAAATCATTGAATGATTCAAACTATATATTTTATGTTAAATGGCTTTAAAGGATTCATATTTCAAAAACCGTCTCCCACGCTTTATGTTCTATCTTCAGAGGGAAAAAAAAGGAAGCTTTTCGAATCCTGATCGTATTCCTCTTCAGCTGTTAAACTTTTCCTCAAGTGACTTCTTCTCTTGCTAAAACTTAAGTTTTAGCAGTTAGCAGCAATTTTTCATATTTTCTGAAAGGATGAAGTTGGGTTAAAAGCTGCATTGTTTACCGGGTTGTTGCTAGGTGAGAAAAGGTTGGTGGTTTCCCCTGGAAATTCTTACAAAAGTTTTGAAAATGATTTAATCTGATATATTGAAAAAATGCAACTGCATGAGTTTAATGGCAGCCTTAACGGAGCTATGCCATTTCCTTCTACCCCTATGGCCTACCTCACTTGACTCAAATCTTGCCCCCTAATCATTTTGAGCTAGCTAGGTTTCTGAATTTGTTTTTGTTCTTTAAATGTAATATACATAGTAATTATGCAATGATGTATTTGAAAGTCATGTAGTATTTGAAGAGGAAGCCTTTTTGGCAATGTTGTTTAGAAAATTCAAATCAATACTGTTTGGTGTCGATCGTTCTGTTTGGTGTCGATCGATCTATTTGGTGTCGATCATTCTGTTTGGTGTCGATTGATCTATTTGGTCTTGATTGATCTGTTTGGTCTTGATCGATCTGTTTGGTGTTGAATCATGTTTTGAATGTTTTAGCTACGGTCATTTGAGATGTCACACATTGTATTCAGTGTTTAAAATGTGTAATAAAGACTCAGTAATGCATAAACTTGAATCTGGTGTTTTTTTACTAGAAATGATACATTTTAAACTGTCCACAAATCTCTCCCTCAGCTCCTCTCCCTCACCTTCCCCTATGACCTACTCCAATTTCAAGCTACTTATTACCTTCTTTTCATCTTGACTGGTACTCCCAATCTACCTATTGCCTCCTTTTCATCTTGACTGGTACTCCCAATCTACTTATTACCTCCTTTTCATCTTGACTGGTACTCCCAATCTACTTATTACCTCCTTTTCATCTTGCCTGGTACTCCCAATCTACTAATTACCTCCTTTTCATCTTGACTGGTACTCCCAATCTACTTATTACCTCCTTTTTATCTTGACTGGTACTCCCAATCTACTTATTACCTCCTTTTTATCTTGACTGGTACTCCAATCTACTTATTACCTCCTTTTTATCTTGACTGGTACTCCCAATCTACTTATTACCTCCTTTTCATCTTGACTGGTACTCCCAATCTACTTATTGCCTCCTTTCCATCTTGACTGGTACTCCCAATCTACTTATTACCTCCTTTTCATCTTGACTGGTACTCCCAATCTACTTATTACCTCCTTTTCATCTTGACTGGTACTCCCAATCTACTTATTACCTCCTTTTCATCTTGACTGGTACTCCCAATCTACTTATTACCTCCTTTTTATCTTGACTGGTACTCCCAATCTACTTATTACCTCCTTTTCATCTTGACTGGTACTCCCAATCTACTTATTACCTCCTTTTCATCTTGACTGGTACTCCCAATCTACTTATTACCTCCTTTTCATCTTGCCTGGTACTCCCAATCTACTTATTGCCTCCTTTTCATCTTGACTGGTACTCCCAATCTACTTATTACCTCCTTTTTATCTTGACTGGTACTCCCAATCTACTTATTACCTCCTTTTTTATCTTGCCTGGTACTCCCAATCTACTTATTACTTCCTTTTTATCTTGACTGGTACTTCCAATCTACTTATTACCTCCTTTTCATCTTGACTGGTACTCCCAATCTACTTATTACCTCTTTTTCATCATGACTGGTACTCCCAATCTACTTATTACCTCCTTTTTATCTTGACTGGTACTCCCAATCTACTTATTACCTCCTTTTCATCTTGACTGGTACTCCCAATCTACTTATTACCTCCTTTTTATCTTGACTGGTACTCCAATCTACTTATTACCTCCTTTTCATCTTGACTGGTACTCCCAGTCTACTTATTACCTCCTTTTTATCTTGACTGGTACTCCAATCTACTTATTACCTCCTTTTCATCTTGACTGGTACTCCCAATCTACTTATTACCTCCTTGTCATCTTGACTGGTACTCCCAATCTACTTATTACCTCCTTTTCATCTTGACTGGTACTCCCTCCTTTTCATCTTGACTGGTACCCCCAATCTACTTATTACCTCCTTTTCATCTTGACTGGTACTCCCAATCTACTTATTACCTCCTTTTCATCTTGACTGGTACTCCCAATCTACTAACAAACTACCCAACATCCACCCATCTCCCCAACTTAAGGATGGGCCACACCCTTTTCTCATACTTATTCAATGGCTCTCATACATCTCTATGCCACAACTGTGGAGAGAAGGCCCCAGTCAAACATTCATTATCCTTTTCCTCTTTCTACATTACCTCTCACTCTTTTTACTGCATTACCTCTCACTCTTTTTACTGCATCACCTCTCACTCTTTCTACTGCATTACCTCTCACTCTTTCTACTGCATCACCTCTCACTCTTTCTACTGCATCACCTCTCACTCTTTCTACTGCATCACCTCTCACTCTTTCCACTGCATCACCTCTCACTCTTTCTACTGCATCACCTCTCACTCTTTCTACTGCATCACCTCTCACTCTTTCTACTGCATCACCTCTCACTCTTTCTACTGCATCACCTCTCACTCTTTCTACTGCATCACCTCTCACTCTTTCTACTGCATCACCTCTCACTCTTTCTACTGCATCACCTCTCACTCTTTCTACTGCATCACCTCTCACTCTTTCTACTGCATCACCTCTCACTCTTTCTACTGCATCACCTCTCACTCTTTCTACTGCCTCTGGCACCTCTCACTCTTTCTACTGCATCTGGCACCTCTCACTCTTTCTACTGCATCTGGCACCTCTCACTCTTTCTACTGCATCTGGCACCTCTCACTCTTTCTACTGCATCTGGCACCTCTCACTCTTTCTACTGCATCTGGCACCTCTCACTCTTTCTACTGCATCTGGCACCTCTCACTCTTTCTACTGCATCACCTCTCACTCTTTCTACTGCATCACCTCTCACTCTTTCTACTGCATCACCTCTCACTCTTTCTACTGCATCACCTCTCACTCTTTCTACTGCATCACCTCTCACTCTTTCTACTGCATCACCTCTCACTCTTTCTACTGCATCACCTCTCACTCTTTCTACTGCATCACCTCTCACTCTTTCTACTGCATCACCTCTCACTCTTTCTACTGCATCACCTCTCACTCTTTCTACTGCATCACCTCTCACTCTTTCTACTGCATCACCTCTCACTCTTTATACTGCATCACCTCTCACTCTTTATACTGCATCACCTCTCACTCTTTCTACTGCATCTGGCACCTCTCACTCTTTCTACTGCATCTGGCACCTCTCACTCTTTCTACTGCATCTGGCACCTCTCACTCTTTCTACTGCATCTGGCACCTCTCACTCTTTCTACTGCATCTGGCACCTCTCACTCTTTCTACTGCATCACCTCTCACTCTTTCTACTGCATCACCTCTCACTCTTTCTACTGCATCACCTCTCACTCTTTCTACTGCATCACCTCTCACTCTTTCTACTGCATCACCTCTCACTCTTTCTACTGCATCACCTCTCACTCTTTCTACTGCATCACCTCTCACTCTTTCTACTGCATCACCTCTCACTCTTTCTACTGCATCACCTCTCACTCTTTCTACTGCATCACCTCTCACTCTTTCTACTGCATAACCTCTCACTCTTTCTACATCACCTCTTTCTACATCATTTTCCGCAGGGCTAAAGTCCTCCGCATGCTGAGTGTTGAAAATCACCTTGCAAGATTTTTATAGATGTTTATGTTTTTGAGAAAATGTCTTTTAAATCATTAATGTAAAAGAAGTTTGCACACGTGACCGGGTCAGGGGAACGAAGCCTCCGTACCTTTCAAAATGTCTATATATCTAAATATCAAAGCAAAGAACAATTGATAAGAAATTGGGAACTATGATGAAGATTGTATAAATATAAATTATAACGGATCAAAAGAAATAGAAAGGATAAAAGTTTAATACTAAAAACAGTGAGTTGTGTGAAAATCAGAGGCGTAGCTAAGGGCAGGGGGGAGGGGGTAGCCTCCCCCCTCTCCCCTCCGGCAGAAAATTTCCAAAATGTTGGGAACTTTGCACAACAGAATATTCAGTATAAATGATTGTTTTGGTAATCCTGATGAAAGAGATCGTTTTTTTTAAAGTTCAGTTAATATACCAAACATCATGGCAAAAGGGATCACAGAATCTCCGAAAACTGAATGTTTAAGTTAAGTTTTAGAACAAATTTCGACTTAGTTCTCAAAATTCTCGATTTTAGAGTTTTTTTTTCTTTAAAATGTCTTACATTTTCCTCAAAATTTCCAAATATTTCATCAAAATTCTCAATTTTTTGTTTTGTTTTTCTAAATATGCGACATTTCCCTCCAAACCTTCCCCCACCCTTATCCCCTGGATCTGCCCTTGTTTACATGCATCATCCGAATCGTCATTATTCAAAACATTTATGGCTGGGTTGGTAGAAAAGAAAAATCAGCAACAAAGTGTGTATATTCATGTATTGAGGTAGGATAAATCTTTGTTGATTTTAGCATGCATGGGTGGTGCTAGAATTTGATTGACAGCACGGGTTTTCCTTCAAGGGAATGGCTGCACGCGAAAAAAAGGGCAAAGGAGCGTAAAGTCAAGAAGAGAAGAGGGCAATTTTTAGGCCGCCACTTGAGTCCTAACATGGTGATAAAAAAAATCGGGTATGCATGCACCTGAAAGTGAAGAAGTTTAAATGAAAAGAAATATCATAGTCCAGCAGATTTCAGCAAAATTATGCACTTTTCCTGAAAGCATCAAATTTGGCTCATTTGACACGCTGAAAATTTCCAAGGTGGCCGCCAAAATTAAAAATGGCCGCCATGATAACTATAATAACTTTAAGATCCATGGTGAAATATTTGATATAATCCTAAACATAATCCACAAGTTCTAATAATTATTTTCCAATATGGTGCTAATATGGCTGCCATTTTCAAAATGGCCGTCATATAGATAGATACGTATATTTATATATGAGAATTAAATGTTACATATGTGTATGGTACTACACTCAGTCTACTAGATAAAAATTTCATGGTTTTGAATTTTATTATATTTTAAAGCACAATTTGTGGTATTTTATTAGTTCTATTCAATATGGCTACTAGATTAAAGATGACTGTCATATAATGTCTCTCATGATTACAGTGCAATTTCCATTTGCGCGTTAATTTGTCTGAAGCTAATAAGACATTCAAATAAACGAAATTTTGGCGCATAATGAGATTAGAAGAATTAGAAAAATGAAGAATAGAACAATTCTATTACTGGTTCACAAGATATCTGGTGATCTGTTGGTTGTTGGTGTTTCAGGACCTGGAATAAGCTGCACAACCAGAACAATAAAGCAGATTGGAAAAGAACATTACTCTCTTTTTGTACATGAATGTTTAGTCAAAAGAACAGCCATTGTTTAGCCCCTTGAAAAGGATTATTTTCTCTTGTTTAGTTGACCAAGACCAACGTCTACAGGAAAACAACAAGTATCACCTTTTAACAGTTTCAGCAAAATCATACGTTCTTCTCCCTACGTTTCCTGTCAAGTACGGGATGGAAACTTTGTCACGAGGATCAAAAATTTCCTCTTCGTTGTAAAAGTTTGGTGAATAACACAGAAATTAAGACCGGCATAGTAGGGTGTCTTGAACAGCATTCTACTTCAAGACAATGATGTAATCATGACTCATGAGGTTGATGTTGATGGTGCTGCCATCGTGAACATGTTAAAGCCATGTGTCGGAGGTTGACCGGATCTGCTTCTGATTTCCATGTTCCTGACGTGTTGGAATAAGTTGATATTCAGAATTCGGCAAGGGCCTGAGGTGTCAAATGCGTCAAGCCATTCACGTAGCCCAAATTTCTTCTACATAAAGAGTGTGGAGATGACAAAAGATTCGTAATTTGGTCTTAAGGTTCATATTACTACCAGACCTTGAACAGTCTGTTACAGACAGTATGCTATGCAATCCTTACCATGAACTCACAATGCTCATTGACTAGTCTCCCATTTGACATAACAGTGCATGGACCCCATTTCCAAAAGGGGCTTTTGTCTGGAGTGGCACATCTGCTAGGTGAGATGTGCCTGCAGTATCTCCAATACCCATTCCAATAAATTTGGGTGCTGTCTGCTATGTAGAGGGCACTGGACTGGGGTCTTATACAAATTTCCGTAATGGCTTCCGCTTCCTGAGGACGATGTCGATAAGTATTCCAAAGAGTGAAGACCACACACAATCTTGTCGTACCCCTGTTTCAATTCTGAACCAGACAGTTCGCTCATTGTCAACAATTACTGCCTCTTCACAATCTTGATAGACAGAACGTATTACGTGAAGATATTTCCTTAGAATACCATAGTACAGTCCATAAGCATGCATGTTAATAGGAACATTTATAACACACGAGAATATTGAAATCATGCAGCCATATTGTCGAAATGTTGCGTTAAAATGTCATAGTTTATAATTTATGTACTTGAAATATTAAAAACCATTTCGTTGAAAAACATTTGAATTTTCAAAATGGCCTTTTCGCGTCTAAAAGCCTAGCTCTATCAGTCTATTGTCTATTTTATTTACTATTTTGAAACGGCGTAGTGAACATATGAAATGGGAGTGGAAAAGTTGGAGCCATGAGCAATGAAGGTGTTTTTATAAGTTTTAAATTTCCCATAGAAAGACATTTTTCCCAGACGTATTTCAAATTTGAAAAATGTAACATTGCATAAGGCTTTAACGTTAGGATAGCAAAGGATCATTGGAAATATCACAAAATGGCGGCTTCCATGTAGCAAAATGTTCCCATTAATAGGATGTTCCTATTAATAGACTGTAGTTATAAAGAATATGCCACATAGGGGGACGATGGATACTGCCAAAGGTTGCATTGAAATCTATAAATATAACGCATATTGACAGTGGGTTGCTGGTATTCTGTGCACTTTTCCATCAGAATTCGAAGACAGATAATCTGATCTTTACATCCTGCTCGTCCTTGTCTAAAACTTCTTGGTTTTCACAGAGCTTACTTCAGTATCATGCATTCTGTGAAGAAGGATATGCCCAAAAACTTTACCTGGTACAGACAAGAGGGATATGCCATGGTAGTTACTGCATAGAGACCTGTCACCCTTCTTGTAGACAGTGCATAATAAACTTTTGGTCCAGTCCTCACGTATTGGCCACACTTCATCAGTGTTACGACAATTCCATCAAGACCAGAAGCCTTGTGGTTTATCAGCTTTGCTTTTTCTTCTTATCGAGTCCACATTACAACAGTTACATTTAGTTTAGTCATAGCAAACAAATTGCTGTGCATTATCATTGTAATCTGCAAAGTCAGCCAGCATCAGTGTATTTCCCCAACAGCGGACATTTCAATAGGTGCTCCATTGTGTGTGGCTCTGTACCACAGTCACAGTCATCTGAATTGGATGTATTTATTCATGGTGACCTTGGCACGTCCAACTCCCGTCGTTCAGCAGTTAAGACATTTTCACTCTGCCCAGGTTGAGTCTGCACCGACTGAAAGCTCTTCTTTTGCCATCAGCCCCATTGTTACATAAGTGGTGGAATTTTAAGAAGTTTCTCCTTGACTTAAGACAACTCCGAGTGGGCATGTATCCATTCATCTGTTATTTGCCGCTGACGCTCTTTCTTGCTAGCTGCTGATCTGCTGATGTCAGCAAGAGATATAACAGCTAGGATGTACAAACTGTTCATATTTGTAGGTTTAAGGCAGTCTGCAATAAGTCGACACCTCGCTTTAAGATCGGGGTTTATCTTCTTGGCATGAGCAGATCTTTCCCATACCGGGCTGGCATACCAGCAGCTGAGTAGCAGAGAGCTAGAGCAGTGGAACGCAGGGTTAGTAGGCTTGCACCCCAGCTTGCTGACAATATTGTTACGTGTGCTCACTTTTGCTTTGGTCTTCTCAATATGAATCTGAAGGTGAGACAACAATCAAGGGTAACTCCAATGTACACAAGATACTCGCAGTAATCGAGAGTTTTTCCAGACCAGGTTACCTGTAGATGGCATTTGGCTTCACGGTTTCTCAGGTGGAAAGCACACACCTGTGTTGTTGATGGTTTAACACGAAGGTGCATCTCTTCATGTTCATAATATGGCGCTAATTCATCAAGGGCGATGTGCAGCCTATCGATCACCACAGTGAAGTTAGTATCTTGTGCAGCGACACCAAGATCATCAGCATATAGAAAGAGGCAGGTATCATCACTTGGTTGGTTAATCTTGTAGATATTATCCCTTGGGGGAAGACTATTCTTCAACCTCCGCCATCTGCTTCGCTTCCCTCTTAAATCGACAAAGAATAGCCTGTTCTCCAGCATGCTTCATATCAGCTCTGTTAGCTGAATGTCCTGTGTCATCTCTAAGAAGCTGCTGAGAAGAAACATGTGGTTGTGTCATAGCTTTGCTATTGCGTTAAATTCTTCTCTTGTGGGTGATCCCACACAAAGGTCAAGCTTATTATCAATATGTCCAATCCTATGCAGTCTGCAGTTTGGTGGTGGGCGGTTCAGAAGCTCTTTGAAGTAACTTACCCATTGTTCTTTCACATCATTACGGCGGATTACTCCACAATCTCAATTTTAAGTGCTAGCACAGTTCTTACCAGTCACGGCCTTCACCAGTTGATAGAAAATATTCTGGTGGCTTCTTTGTGCTGCAACCTCCATTTTGTTTTTAGTCATGTCCAGTCACTGCGGCTCGTCCTTCGTGACGCTTGTTGTGACCCGCTTGTCCACTTCGCAATACCTGGTTGGATGACAGTGTCGGCCAAAGACATCACGGTCAGCTGTAGCTCTCTGTCTCTTTTTACCAATATATCTTGTTCTTGCAAAGGTCCAAACATGGAGTTTCGGAGAGTTTCTTTCTACGAGGGCCTAATGTTGATCTAGCAGCTGTTGTCACCTTCTCTTTTCATTCTTACAATATGCAAATTGGTAACATAGAGTTCTTCAAGGAAATATATAAGCTTCATATTTCCATGTCCACATGAAGAAGCCGACACTATTATTTTTTCATGTAAGCTGCAGATGCTGCTGTGGAAATCGCAGAGTACTGCTGCATATAGTTAATACGGATGTGGTTGTCTTGTCCACATCTTTGTTTGCTCAGAAAAATCTCCATGAACTATGGTTAGGGTTCAACACAGAAAGCATTTCAGATTCATACCAGCTCACTATATATCCCAGTCATTAGGTGCAGACAAACCAGTGCCTCTATGTTTCATGCTTTCACTTGTAATCAAACTTCATTCTTCTTGGTAGAAGGAAGAAGACGGCGTATGAGACTTTAAACGTCTTTCCAGAGGTGCCAGGTACAAACCTTTGCTGGCATTGGAAGAAGCTGTCCTACAGAACAGACCCTGACCCATTGCATGCCTACAACAGAAAGCTCGCTATGTTGTTTTCATGCATGAACGGACAAGTCCTTGCACAGAACTCTTCCCACAGAAGGGAGATTGATAGAGTTGACCTCCCCCTCCTACAGCTGCATTGTACCAGCATGTAAAACGAACAGCATATCAAGCTGGGCTGGACATTGCTGGGGACAAGCGATACTACACACTCCAGATTTACCTGATCCGTGCCACTGGACTGCTGGAGGTGGATTCGAGACATTCACAACTGTGGCAACCTCTTTGGTCAACGTAACCCGAGGCATCAAAGTCTTGTCAAGAACTTCTCAAGTGTGGCTGCAATAATGTAAAAGGATGTTTAAGAGCATATAAATGTGTCAAAGCTAAAATGGTATGTGCATCATATTGTAAATGCAAAGGAGATTGTGAATATAATTATATTTTTGCAGATAATTGTTCTTAAAAAACATATTTTTGTTGCGAAGGGTTTTGTTACAACTTGAGAAGTGTTGTGTTCCAGACCAATTTGCTTTTTTGTTTTTATTGATACAATGCTAAGGTGAACAATAGCATTAGAGGTATGACCAGATCAAATGCAAGTCATGACATGCATGGTAGGCACAATAAGGCACAACACGAGAAGTCCTTATGGGCCAATGAATGGTTCACAGGGGATTAGAAATGGAATGAAGGAATCCTCTCCAACGTTGTGGTGCTGATATAGAAAATGATGATGCACTCGAGTCTTTGTCTTAAATCTCTCCAACAACACATTTTGTACGCCTATTCCAGAGTTGGACTGTAGTGTGGATGATACACATGCCATGCTGGATACGACATGCAATAATTCATAGTCTGCAATAACCTTTTCCAAGCAGTTCAAAAAGCAATTGACAACCAAGATTACCTTACGCTGCCAGTCATTATAACCTCTCGAAGGTGATCACAAAAAGAGCAAGAGGCGCATATAGATGTGTCTAGACTGTGATAAGCATCACATTAGAAATGCAAAGGAGTTTGTGAATATAATGATCTTTTTGTAGAAAATTGTGTGCTAGAAATATGTGTCAAACCGGTATTGCCTATTTAATTTCTCCAAAATTTAAGTGTGACATATTTACAAGCATAACTAACAACATTGTACTTAAGTTGAATTTTGCAAATTAACATTTATGGTAAAAAAATAGGCCGAAAACAAGCAACTTTTACATAAAGCAACCGTATTAGCTATACTGAACCCCAGACTGAAATCAGCATCTGTTCACTAATTACTAGGCTAAATATAGACCTGTAGACCGAACTTAAATCAGTACAGAAATTCAGGATCAATTGTAATATTACTATATTAAATGATCAACATGAAACCGCTTTTGCTTAAATGCCACAGCATATTGACCAAAATGGTAGCCATTTTGAATTTGGCAGCCATGGTAAATTTAGAGAATTAAAGGTAGAATACAGGTAAAAATTGGCAAAACGACCATATTGATTGTGTACAGTTGTTTATTTGTGTTAACTACAGTTAACAATGCCAAAATATCACCCGAAAACTTTTGCCATAAAGTAACAGCCATTTTAAATTTGCAGCCATATTGGATACTAAATTTATAATTATCTGTCCACTAACTGACTAATAATCTGCTACTAGAATAGAACTGATATTTAGTACAGAAATTCACTTGTAACGTAACTTCATTGCATGATAATTTGTAATTTGAATCCGTTTATTGCCAAAATGACGGCCATTTTTGCTCAATGGCGACCTTTTTTAATTTGGCAGCCATTTTGAAATGCTCAAGCTTAGTTTGAGGAAAAGTATCAATTAGATGGCAATATTGATTGCATGCAGTTGTTTATTTTTGTTTACTATAGCTCACATTGTCAAAACACCATCATTTCACTTAGTTGGCGGCCATTTTGAATTTGGCGGCCAGCTTGGAGAAAAATTTAGTTGGCCCCTAAATCCAGAATTATTCAGCAGGTTCAACTATAAGTGTACCGATTTTTACGCTTTTCAGGAAAAGTGCACACTTTGTCAAAACTTCTGCTAAAATCTGCAGGACTATTACACTTTATAGTTTATGTCGAAAACAGCCATTATGCATCATCAAAGCCGTTATTTTGATTAAAGCAGAGGCAAAAATAACGCTGTAAATAAAATCAAAAAGGGCACTTCGTGCCCTTTGGAATAGGGGTACGATCGCCCCTGTTGGTCCCGTGTCCCAGGCTTCCTTGATCCTTTCCTAGAGAGGAGGAGGGTTAATACAATTTCAATTGAAGCAGTGACAAAATACTTAGTGAGTGGTATTGCAATATTGCTATGCACGATTATACCAACAAGTGATCGAAGTCTCAACTTACCTTCAGTGTCAATGTGTCATCACATTGTTTCAAGAAAAAAAAAAAAAATGTCAAACAGGTGATTAAGTACATTATTACTAAAAGTTCCTGACGGAGTTTAATGGTCTTCGATGTGGGGTAGGGTCAGGGATGTCACGATATAGGTATGTGTGTGGTCCCAATAGGCCTACTGGACAATATTTAAATTGTTGAAACATTGGTGGTTAAAAAAAAAGGAAAAAAAAGTGATGTGTAGAAATTCAACCCCTGGATTCAACCAATGTCCTTTCAAACAATTTGACCGCAATTTTTTACAAATTGTTCTGAATAGGAATTTAATAGGCCTATTTCTGATTTCGGCGGTTCAGTCATTTGAAAATCTGACTAAAATTCTAACTTCTAAAGACCTAAATGTTTTTTCTAACTGATTTAAATTTTACAATTTCAACATTTGGTAAAATTATGGTCAAATACATGACAGGAACTATAACCAACCGCTGCAGTTCTGATAATATAAATAACTGGGAAGTTTATAGGCCTAGGCTTATAGGCCTAGGACGCCAGTGCACCACAACTGGTTATAAAAGGCCGTGGACATTGACTTGGTTGTCGATGTTATGTCTGTCCGTACGTCGTACCTGTGTTTCCGGGTCGTATTAAGCCGTTTTGTACTATCATAACCGAATACGCAAACCCCGTCATTGTAATTGTGTGTTCATCTCTCTCTCTCTCTAGGCCTAGGCCTACTTCTCATTTTTGATTTACGAAAATTTGTGTTTGGTTTTATGCCATTTTTGGGCATCAAAAACAAAACAATTTACGGTGCTTCAGGGGCTTGAGTTCTTCAGGGGAGGGGAGCGGGGGAGCGGGGGAACGGGGAACGGGGGGGGGGGACGGAGGGGAGGTAGGCATGGCGAATATCCCCAAATAATTTTAGGATGGACATGCATGACTTATTAGTATATTTGTAGAATCAGGTAGCTTAGTGAGAATCAGGTAGATTAGGGCGCACGACTGAGATGCTGGAGGTACTCGGTTCAAGCCTCGGTCAGGTCTAACCAGTTTTTCCACAGCTATGCAGACAGATACGCCGATCATCAAAGCGAAAGTACATTGTTTACAGCTTCTGCTCCTCATACAGCTGTTGAGAGAAGTGGCAAATAACCCCCTCCAATTAAATATACGTAATCACGTTATCGGACGTTATTAGCCCCCGAGCCCCAAAATATTGTTTATCATGTCATATCACCTGACCTCATTAGCTCCCCGCGCGCCCCACCACATATTTGAACGCTCCGCCGACCCTGTATCCCGATGGGACTGCAACCAGCGTGTTCACAACTAGTTGAAGGCCGTGATATAATATCCAGCACTGGATGCTTTCGGGACGTCACCATAACATTGCTATGCTATGCTATATGCATGACTTATTAGTATTTCCCCTGAGTTACATGAGTGCAAAAAGAGGAAGAATAAAGAAAACGCCCATGGTATAGATATTTAGGCTACTTTTGTTGGGTTGGGTAAGGAGAAAGGGAGGGGGAGGGAGTGAGGAGAGTGAAATCTTAAACTTTCGCCGTGTGGGATATGCACAGTATGTTGACCAACTTCTAAAAAAACTTATTTTTTTAGTAACTTGCTGAGCAATGAATAACATACAACGATCACGCTATTTATCCACGTTTAACGAGTCTTTTGCTGCAACATATTTCATTAAAACGGAGACAAAATCTTCTCGTTTCGAAAAAGTGGGACAGATGGACCCTACCTTGATGTAAATCTACTGCAATAATTCACAAGTATCCACTTTAAATAATAAATATGGGTAAGATTAGCTAAATGGGCTAAACATTATAAATTAGAATTCGTAATTATCAATTCAAACTGTGTGCTGAAATAAGTGCTTGGATAAGTACATCTTCAACGCGAATATTGAGGAACATGTGCAAAAAGCATATTATGCCAGGGGCCTGGGAGGTGCACCACCTTCTATTCATTCAAAGTTAAAAAAGATATTAGCTGAAAGAAAATTGTCCTTATTGCGATTAATATATATAAAAGATTTGTAATACATTGCTCATGCCTCTAAATGATTGTTTCTGATGTATATTCTTTGGCAGAAAAGGAAGAAAAAGATTGATGAAAAATTATTTATTTTCCCTGCTGTTTGTACATCGCCCCCAATTTGAACAGGTTTTATGCAAATACGCTGCAGTGCTGTCAATTGCATGTCGTTAGGCGCAGCTCCGCCGTAGCTGTGTTTAGCAGTAATAATTGTAAAGGCGTAGTGTTTGGTCTCACGGTGGAAAATACCCTGGAAATCCAACTGTGGAACACTTATCTTTCGTGAAAATTTTGGATTATACTGCTTCAGGAATCATCGATTTCTTGTTTGTGGATAGTCACTGTATTGAAAAATGGCTGCCACGGATGGAAAAATGTCGACCACGGACAGGGTAGTAACAAGTAAGTAACACAAATGTGATTGAATTGAATCCTTGACTAAGTTAGGCGCTGACATTCCCGGTTTAATCTCAGCCTAATGTTAGGCATTTTGTGGTTGTCGTTTTAAACACACCCCCATGTTTTGATATTTGGGAACGACAGATGTATAAACAAGTGATGTGATGATAGTTTGATTGGAGATGAATTGTTTTGGGTAAAGTGATTCTGTGTGATTTGATTTGATATAGGCCTGCCTAGTACTAGGAATATAATTTAAACGTTTGATGTTTTTTGCTGCTGTGTGCAATAACGTTAGTGTTATTATACTAGTGAGATAAACACCTCACTCAGTAGGCACTACTTGCAAGGCAATAGGGGCCTACATGCATACTGAGTAAGACAATGCATAATACACTTGTAACGTTGAAAACCACTCAGACAACAACAAATAACATAACCATGAAATAGAAACCTTTTTCAAAACTGACAAAAGTACTTACAAGCTATGATTTTGATTTCATTAGCATCTTGAAATTTGAAAGTATCTTTCAAGCTAAGTTACAAATGAAATGATGAACATTTTGTATGTAAAAAAACATGCAAATTACGGAAGAAATGACATTCCAATCACTTCACAAATACCTTACTTTTGGAAATGCGTATACAATTAGTGCGCATATTACTCGAGTGCGCTGTTAGTACTATTTTGAAAATGTTTGTCAGTAAATGCCACAGTGTTTGATTTAATGCTAGCCTATATGCATGTTGACTGCACCATTACTGTATTGTTTGATAACTTTTCAACTAATTAGATACATCCACCCAAGGTGCTTTTCGAAAGATAAGTCAGTAGCGAAGGCTCTTGTCTTACACAAAACGCAACTTTATATTTTTCTTGATTAAACTCACGCACATAATGTAAACGTCTGATTATAGTATCATTGCATTTATCTATTTAATTTGTATTATGTAAAAGTGATCCATGACGATAAAAGGCATCGTCAAAAGTTGACCTGCGATTGTC
Organism: Chiridota heheva; assembly: GCA_020152595.1. NCBI lineage: Eukaryota > Metazoa > Echinodermata > Holothuroidea > Apodida > Chiridotidae > Chiridota > Chiridota heheva. The sequence goes on along the minus strand of JAIGNY010001363.1, from coordinate 640,618 downwards.
GCGGAAAGGCCTAGTTATTCTAGCGCGTAGTCAAAATTCATCTACGCTTCTATGATAAGCCAATGCAGTAGTTTCAACGTTATAAGGTATATAGTGTTTTCTGACTATGGCAGCCATGTTGTGGCTATAGCATATACCACAGTCAGATATTATCTGACTAGTGTTATTAGGGCTAAGAAATGTACAGTAGATCAACACTGCTTTAAAAATGTACACATTAGGCTAGACCTAATGTTACTTCTTTGTACTTTACTATTATTTATTAATTTATGGTAGGCCTACACACAAATGTTAATTAATACTAAACCATATTATTTCTTTTTCATTTCGAGTCTAATTTCTCAATAAATTACGATCAATGTTCAGTAACTAGGGGTTTATTCACATTTAATTAGGTAGTTACAGTAATAAATAGCTGGGACATGGAAATAATATTTTCAAACAGTTATTGATACAGTGGTCTGTGTGCACAAACTCTGCACTTACACTGCTACACACCACTAGGTCCTAGTATTAATTATTCAAGGCCAATGGCCTAGCGTTAAGCCTCACATTACATCATTGTTTTTTTGTTAATAATGTATGGTGCCCACAAGTTGAGTTACCAGCCTCATTGAATTATTCCCTTTCAAATCTTTTTTTGGATACGATGGATGTCGGCTTCATTAGATTTAGAGGTTATTTTTTTTGTTCTTTATCTATATTTTGAGGCTCTTAATGCTGTTGGCTGAAGTTGTGTGTGAAATTTGTCTTGGAATTCAACTTGAATAGCTCGGTAAAATCCTAGTATAGCGGGTACAACTTTGGCAAAAGGTGTTTCTTGCAATACAACTTTATTCCGTTTTTAAAATAATTGAGAATTTAAGATTTTCGATGATTTGATCAATTTGGTTTAATTATTTGTAACTGAAAATATTCTTGTTAAGTTTTAGTGTTAAAAATTAAATTTTTGTTTAAGAATAAAAAAATAAATTGAAAAATACAAATCTAAGAAACTAACAGTAAACTAACTTTATTAACAATCTATATAGCAATTTAGTGCTATATTAGGATTTTTCAATAGCACTTGGCTAGATCCTTTATTACCAGAGGAAGTGCAGTGGATACATCGTGGGTGGTTTCCAATGGAAACATTAATTGTTAATGAATAACATGAGTTAGACAATTAGCCTATTCAGATCTTTGTTTTCATTTGAAATTTATTAATTTAATTGTTAAAATTTTCAGCCTAAAGTTTTAGTGATATTAGTTCAAATTATTTTCAAATAGATTATTTCATTTCATGTACTGTTTGTTCTAGCTACATGTACAGTATAAACAGTTGCTTGGCAGTGGCGTTGGCAGATATATATATTTTTTTTTTTTTTTGGGGTGGGGGTGGGTGGGGGCACAGCAGTCCAGAGGAGGAAAATGGAGGGGGAGGGGGAGAAGTAAAACTGCAGCTTTCTTGTTTTTGATGCCCAAAATGGCTTAAAATCAAATGAAGAAATTCCAAAATTAAATTGAAGAAAGGAAGAAAATTTTAGATTTAAATGTTAAATCAACTTAGAAAAACATTTTGGTTACCGTTTCTTATTGGGCAGTAAAGCAATTTTCCCTGAAAATTGAGATAATTCGGGTGCAAAATAAACAAATAAACTGGGGTCCAAAGCCCTGGAAGCTTTGCAGATTTTTTGTTTTTGATGCCCCAAACTGGATTAAAATCAAACAGAAATTCAAAATTTAAATTAATGAAAAGAAGAAAATTTAGGATTCTATCAACTCAGATAAGCATTTAGGTTACCATTTCTAAACCAGTAAACAGTCAGAAAATAATTTTACTTGAAAGATGAGACAATTCAGGCAATAAAGCAGGGGTCCAGGGGCAAAGCCCTGGAAGCTCTGAAGATTTCATGATTTTGATGACCCAAAATTGCTGCAAAATCTTTTAAAACACTGACCTAATTTTTTTTTTTTTTCATTGATTTAATCATTAGAACATTAAATAACTAACTATAAGGATATTTGAATTTGAGGATGGTGTAGGAAAAAAGGACTGATAATGTTTGAAATTGAAGTCATCTGTGAAAATTTTAATGGCAGTTTTCATTTTCATGGCTGCCAAATCTTTTAAAACACTGACCAAAATTCTGTTTTTCTTTGATCAATTTAAACATTTAAATACGGGAGGCAGAGCAAAAATATGGGGGAATGTGCGATGCCACTGTTGCTTGGGTTAATTTGGAACTTATTACAGGGCAATTCCGAAGTCGGTTACAGAATTACAGACTGCGGATTTGCCCCCAGGTAACCCTGGGACCCTCCAAGGATTACAGTATCTGCTCAACTAAGAAAATTGGTTTACATTAAATGTGATGGTTAATTATATACTGTACGTAGTATGTACTGTAGCCTAGGTCGTATATTTTATAATCAAAACTCCACCCTGCTGTATGAAATACATTTGTCACAACAATGATTCTGCATGCGTACAGTGAGAACATACTATTTTAAGTCATATATTGTTAAGAAGTGAGACATTGTATTTAAAAAAGGCAAATGTGACAGCTTATGAAATTGGGATCCCGATACAGCACTAGCAGGGCAATGTTCATATGACATGTACAGTATGTAGCAGACGCCAAGCTTGATTTAAGAGGCAGGGTTCTAGTTTTGTTTAGGGGCACATTAATGTACGCACAAAGCGCTGCGCTTTATCAGCATGAGGTCCCCCCTTGAGGCTTTAGCCCCTGGTGAAGCTCTGGGATTTTAGCTACAATCATACCTCAGAATGGAACTATTCTGACTCATAAGGACCAATCATGAGGCAAACAGGACAGTTGCTTACTGTGCTATCATTCTGTGTTCATTCATGAGCCAAACAGGACAAGTGCTTACTGTGCTATCATTCTGTGTACTGTATTCATGCAAGGTATGTCATAAGAGTTTTTGGGTTAAAAAAAAGTTTAAAGTTAAGCTTGCACGGTCTACTGGTTTTGTAACTAAAACCGGTTTCACGAAACCGCGGTAAGGTCTGATTCATGTTTGATAAAAAACGGAAGTACCGAAAATACCATATCACTGAAAAAATAAAAAAATAAAAGATGATAAAAATCCGTTTTATTTCAATAAAAAGAAAGTTCATGCTTTGTGTAAGAATGTATTTTGAAGTATCTTGGATATATTTGTGAAACTACAGTATGTGATATTTATGCAGATTAAATCAATAATAGATTGAGAAATGAGAATGTTTGGAAATGCAATGCATAGTCATAAATATTACATGTACCTGTAATAACAGGCTCGAATCCACTTGATAATGTCTCTACTTTCTGGGCTAATATTTCCACGAACAGAACAACTGTACCTTCATTTCTTTAAAATCCTGTTAGTTTGAAGTCCTTAACATTCTCTCCCGAGTCCTTTTGTTTGTAAAATACTTTGTTAATCTATTATAAATCCCGGCAATAACAATATCGCAAATTGCAAGACCATTCACTCATAAATTCACAACCAATCCCTGCCCTACATGTACTGCAAGACTACATTAACTACAAGTTACAACACATTGTTGTGTATGGGCGTGACGGCCCCTGGATATAAAACTTGTGAATGAATGTCTTGACTCATGAGCATGACTTCAGTGCCATAATTGGTCAAAAAAGTTAACTTTATTCCCTCTGTATGTAAATCAGCACAAGGGGTGATTTTTCCTCACGCGCCATTGTCACTTGCCTGCCGATAAGCAGTAAGGGGCGATTATTTGTTCCTTGACGCTGTGTATCATATTTTCGAAAGGTTTTAAAGTTTGAATCTGAGTAAAACCATCGCTATAAATAGCATGGTAAATTGTGTGATTGTTATGGAATAACAAGATGCAAAATGAATATGTATTATCCCCGTGCTATCACACACCAGGAAACTGGTATATGATTCACAATTAGATCGCAAGAGCAAATTACCACTCATCCCCTCAATTTTTTGTTCTCTTCTGATCTCATTTTTATGTGTAAAATATACTTTTGAACAAATGTCCTGGTCAAAATTGTTCAGATTTTCAAAGAAATGAAGGATTGCATGCATTTTGTTTTGAAAAATTTCTTCCGTTCTCTACAATTATGTTTACTCATCAAAGCACTAGGGATGAAATCTTTCGTTCCAATCTTATGTGTACAGTACATGTAATTGACCTATAGCACGCGTGTTTCGCTTGGGGTTACAAGCTGAAATGATTTCATTGGTTCGAAGTGGAGGAGTTTATATATATTTTTGCAGACCGGTTAAGTGATAGCCTGTTGGTATGCATAAATTAATCATATTATCTCTGCATATCATTTCACAAGTAAAAAGAACAAACAAAATGTTCAAATACAGATGTGTTTTTCCGGTTTATACGATTCTTGAATGACAAAAAATGTTGCTTATCATTGTTAAATGTTTTAAATCAATGTAAAACTACAAATCTTTATCTGCAGAGTGCTGAAGAATTGATTTTATTTGAGTGCGCGGCCTGTGTTGTAAAAATAAAATGTTTTCATAGCTCCTTGCTGAAACAATGTCTGGTTTAATTACAGAATACAATGTAATTCAGTTTAAATTTCAATCATGATGTATTCAAATCACTTATCATATTATTTGTATGGAAATTGCAGGCAATACACTTTTATTTTTCATTTTGATGAAGAAAAATAACGAATTTGGTGGGGAGAGGGACACTACTTTTCATTAGCGGGCATTTTCTGTTCTGTACACTCCTGTTCGAGCAGTTTTGGCGAATACCATATAAGGCTATAGGGTGGGACCCGTTGGTGGCTTAAGTATAATTGAAAATGCCATTGCGATGCACTTACGGGTCAATTTAAAGTAAAAAGCATAGCAAGAATGATTATTGAATTTGAAAAATAACAGAGAGGTATGCATGATTAATGATTTTCAAAAAAAAATTTGGTTGAACTTAAAGAGGCCTGTCCTTGTTAATGTTTCAAAGAAATGTTGAGCATCAAGTGGGTGATGGGATCTCAAGTGTAAGATTTTCCCGCTGTAGGCTATATGCAAATCAGCAACAATTGTGCTGCGTGATCAAGTATACGATGTCTTTCACAGCATCGTAAGATGATGCATTTAGAGGCTTTATTTGCATCTGTTTTGCTACTATCCGAAAAATTTATTACTTGAAATCATCACTACGAATAGAAATTGTGAGCAAATAAGGGCATATAGATGGCCTGTCGACAAGGCCTTTTTCATAGCTTTTTTACTTGACTGGCTTGGGACATCTGGAACTGTTTAATAATGCCTTTTGGACCTAGACTGACAAAGAGGTAAAATCGGCATCATTTGAGGGGCAAATGGGGTAAAAAATCACTTTACATGCAAACAACATTAAAGTTTAATAATACATTTTATTCATCAATGCCTTTGTTGTCATTTTCAACATTATTTATAGAAAAGACTGAGTCTGCTCGCTGAAAATTGGTGATTTTCCCCTTTGTTATGAAATTCGTTAAATTTGTTCTCATTGAGTGCTTTGTGAATTAAGTCAGAATTATATAAATTTATTCATCCCTGTCAGAAGTAAGATGTATTGCACATCTCTTTACCTCTTCTATGTGCATCATACTGTATATTGCAATGAATGGATCCTGTACAGGTACTGTACATTACATAGCTTTATCCACCATTGACTTTATCACGCCTCCTCCAATCAACTAATTACAAATCTAATCATGGATTAAGTTTGATTGAGAGGATAAAGTTTATGATTAGATTCTGAAAACTGAATTGAATTTGTTGTTCTGACATAATAGATTCAGTACATTAATAGCTACATGTAGCTGTACTGTTATTTCTGAAATTGCTGTCTATTATTGAGAAAGATCTGGGGTTAAAGCCTTATCGGATATTGACTCAAGGATTATGAAAAAGGTCTTTAAGAGGAACATGATTGTGAAAAAAGTATTTTTCCTTAAAATTATTCAAGTGTGCAGTTGACATTTTGTCTTCATAAACTTTAATATTTCATATTTTACAATTCATCCATGTTTTTATTATTTGTAAAACATAATCTGGAAGGTCAATTTATGATTTATACTGTATTCTAAGAGGTGTTGAATAACGCAGGATGATTCTGGTTTGGATTTGCATAAAAAGGAATACTTCCCATGCTGTGTACAACAGAAATGTACAAATTCTATTTGAAATCATTTTTGAGCAAGTTGTCAGGCGAGTTCACAATATTGTTTATTCATAATCAAAAGAGGTCACAATAATCTTTATTCATCATCAAAGGAGTTAGCAATAATGTTTATCTATCATCAAAGGAGTTCACAATAATGTTTATCCATTATCAAAGGAGTTCACAGTAATGTTTATTCATCATCAAAGGAGTTCACAATGTTTATTTATTATCAAAGGAGTCCACAATAATGTTTATTCATCATTAAAGAAGTTCTCAATAATGTGTATACATTATCAAAGGAGTTCACAATGTTATTCATCATCAAAGGAGTTCTTAATAATGTTATTCATGGAAGGAGTTCACAACGTTTATTCATCATCAAAGGAGTTCATAATAATGTTTATTCACCATCAAAGGAGTTCACATTAATGTTTATTTATCATCAAAGGAGTTCACATTAATGTTTATTCACAATCAAAGGAGTTCACAATACTGTTAATTATCAAAGGAGTTCACAATAAATGTTTATTCATCATCAAAGGAGCTCACAATAATGTTTATTTATCATCGAAGTTGTATTGGATTATTGGTTTTCAATTGGCTAGAAAGCCCTAGGGATATGAGGACTTTTCTATTTAAAAAAAAAGTAAGATGAGTAATCCAGCCATTATTTTGAAGTGCTCATCTATTTTACGCGTTGCTAATAGTAGTAACTGACATAACACACTTAGATCAAGTTTCTTCCCGTAAATTGAAGATATTTATCCCATGCTGCATCTCTGCTCACAAACAGATGCAAGCTCTCCGTATAATTTAGTGTCTCATATCCGGTGATGGTGACACTTCTATCAGCCAAGAATCTCATTATAACGTTAAAGAGGTACTCTTGTATACATCTGACAGAATTCAGCCACTCGTAGCTTGTGACGATTTCCTCGTAATTAATGTTAGTACTTGCTGTGGAATCCCACAAATACAAGTTACGGCTTCACTCTTCTTAATGACAGTTATGTTGTGCAAATTGTAATGAAGGGCTCTAAAGGTAGTAAGCTGTGGAACAATGTCAGGGAAGTTCGACCAAACTTTGGTGTTATGGGGTGGCGTCAGAAAGGCTTTATGCGACCATCACCCGACCGACAGGTGACCGGTTGGGGACGAAGCCTGTCCCAAAATTTGCACAGTTGCCTATTGAATCAAATTAAGCACAAGAAATGGGTATTTACGCATTCACTTTTAGTTTGTTTGCATATACTCTTAGTTTGCATATACTCTTAGTTTGCATATACTCTTAGTTTGCATATACTCTTAGTTTGCATATACTCTTAGTTTGCATACATTCTTAGTTTGCATATATTCTTAGTTTGCATATACTCTTAGTTTGCATGCACTCTTAGTTTGCATACACTCTTAGTTTGCATACACTCTTAGTTTGCATACACTCTTAGTTTGCATACACTCTTAGTTTGCATATACTCGTAGTTTGCATACACTCTTAGTTTGCATACACTATTAGTTTGCATTCACTCTTACTTTGCATACACTCTTAGTTTGCATACACTCTTAGTTTGCATACACTCTTAGTTTGCATACACTCAATGTTCCGTACAATGTGTGAGTTTTCTGTGTTCATCATGGTATGAATGGGGATTAACTCTAACAATAGGGGGAGAGGGGGGGGGGGGGGGTAGTGCTGTGCTACCTACTCATGGAGTGAATTGCAAATCCCGCTTCTTAATTGATTTTGATTCTACAAGATTAATATTTTTCAAATCCGGAAGGGGCACATAGGCAGGATTGGGGTGAAAAGGGAAATGTCCCCAACTTATTTTCTCCATATTTACATCTTTTGTATCGTGGTATATGCTTTGTATCTTCATGCGATTTTTGTAATCTCTCCCAGGTCTCTCCCTACCCCACACATACATACACACTTTCGGTGGGTAAAATGCAGTGGTTTTGGTCATAGGGGGGAAAGAGTGGCAATTTCGTCTCATAGGAGGGAAGGGGGGGGGGAAGCCAATAAATCAAACAAAATATGTCACTTTACACAATTTTTTGGTGGGAAGTGGGGGGTGGGGTGGGTAGGGGCGATCTGGGGGATTCCCTTGTCTCATAGCGCCACCCTTAGTAAATTGATGACCATATAGCAATTGCAATCCCTCCCCAAATTTTTGAAACAATTAAAATTGAGCTGTTTTAAATAGTGAAATGTAAGTAGCATTGACTTAGAGGAGACTGACAAAAGAACCAATATTTTATCACACCCAAGTTCTTAAGCAATACATTGCTTTAATGCAAATGTTCAGGCTATGATATATGCACCCTGGGAATAAATGTTTTCAGCAGCACTATGGGTGGGAACCTGCTTGGGGAACCTGTATTTCCAAGAAGTGATGCCAGCTTCTGTTCAGTGCATCTCAGACTATCACGGACAAGATATCGAGTGATTGGGTATACTGTATATTTGATTTTATGTAAAAGATATAATGCAGACCATGTACCAGGGTGATGCAAACTGCATAAAAGTAAACACCACATTTGTTCCTCATCAATATGGGATGAATGAGTGATTATACAGAATGTAAATGCAAAAGATCATTGAAGGTACAATACGACCCAAAGTTTTCATTTTAATTTCCAACTCATAACAACACTTTTGAACTTCGAATGCATGTATATTTCTTTATCAAAGATTTGATTCATTATATTTTGGAATCTTCCGTGATAAACGTACTTATACATTACACAGCGATTAAGGCATTCCATGCACACTATAGCAGTTATAGTAGGCCTACAACAAGACACATTGTTGGCACAGACTCATACATCATGAATCCACTGGCCATGCTGCCCATTGTTGAAAAGGAAAACATTGATTGTATTTGCTTCTTTTAAAACAAAAATCAATAAATTTCTCGCCGCCGCCGACGAGTGAAGACACAATTACAATGACGGGGTCGTTGCCTGCGTATTCGATTATGATAGTAACAATGCTATCACGAAACGCTTAATACGACCCGGAGGAGAACACAGGTACGATGTACGGACAGACCTAACATCGACATCCAAGTCAATGTCCACGGCCTTTAATAACCAGTTGTGGTGCACTGGCGTATAAATTTCTCTGTGAACAACTTCTTTTTAAGGCCTTTGTCATGATCAAATGTTATTGACACATCTAATCACTGAAGGGTATCGTATCATACTGTAGGTGTTACAATACAACAAGTCAGTGTGTGTGAAGTGTATGGCACATTAACTTATTTGTGTTGTGTTGGTAAACATAACAAGTTGTACAACATCCTTAACAATGGACTCCATGACCTTGCACACAACACTAGTAAGACTCACTGGCCTATAGTAACAAGGTAAACTGTGGTCATCCTTTTTAAAAATAGGAGTGACATTAGCAATTCTCCAATCACTAGGAACAACACCAACATCAAAGCACTTTGAAAAGATAATACCTAGGGGAACAGAAAGAACACCACAACACTCACATAAGACTGCAGGATATATACCATCTGGACTGGGTGCTTTATTTGAATTCAAACCCTTCAACTTCTTAGACACAACATCAATTGAAAAATCAACACTCTTAATGGATACTGGAGAGTGCACACTAAGATAATCCACAACATCATCAGCAGGGGACTCCTTAGTAAAAACAGACACAAAGTAGTCATTCAATACCTCAGCCATATTCTTACCATTATTGATAGTAACACCATCATTACCCTGAAGGGGACCAACAACCTTGTTTTTTTTTGCTTTGAGCGAACATACGAATGAAACGACTTAGGATTAATCTTAACCTCATTGGACAAACGTTTTTTAAAAAGCACTTTAGTATCTCTTATCAAACCCTTAATGAACTTTTCATGATCCTTATACCTAGCAAGTTCCGCAGGACACCCACTACATTTATAACAACGCCACAACTTCTTCTTTTTCCGAACAGCCTGCAAAACCATCCGAGACATCCACACCATTAACAACAACTCTTTGTGACCATCCACACCATTATCAACAACTCTTTGTGACCTGTCAATTAACAAAAAATTTATCCAACTGGTACACTTTCCCTCCACTCCAAGCGCTCTTGTTTTCAACATGTTTTCAACATGAGCCTGCCCAACGGAACCTTATCAAATGCTTTTTGGAAGTCTAAGTAGATAACATAAACATTATGACCAGAATCAACTAGTTTAGTAACATCATCAAGAAATTCCAATAAATTAGAAATGCAAGACCTCTTAGGTAAGAACCCATGCTGGGACAAATTCAACAAACCATTGACCAGTAAATGATCTTGTACAACATCCTTGACAATGGACTCCATGACCTTGGATACAACACTAGTAAGACTCACTGGCCTATAGTTATAAGGGCAAACTGTGGTCACCTTTTTGAAAATAGGAGTGACGTTTGCAATTAATTTTGTGAGGTTGTAGATGCATTGTGGGAGATAGTTTGTGAGTTTGTAGATGCATTGTGGGAGATGTACAGTAAGTTGATCATCACTTTTGTGATCTTTGTGTATAGTTTGTATCAAACAATGATTCTTTGGTTGTTAAGTGTGTACAAAAAATGGTAAAAATGTTGCGAAAAACATCATTTAAAAAGGGAACTATAAAGTAAGCTTGCATGGTCTACTGGTTTTGTAACTAAAACTGGTTTGTGAAATTCGGTCTGATTCATATTTGATAAAATACTGAAAAATTGAAAAAAAAAAAAAAAAAAAAAAAAAAAAAACAGATCGTAAGAATTGGTTTTATTTCAATAAAAAGAAAGTTCATGCTTTTGTGTAAGAATGTATTTTGAAGTAACTTTTGATATATTTGTGAAAATATGTGATATTTAGGAAGATTAAATCAATAATACGATTGAAGAAATGAAAATGTTTGGAAATGCAATGCATAGTCATAAATATTACATGTACCTGTAATAACAGGCTTGAATCCGCTCGATAATGTTTCTTTGTCTCTTCTTTCTGGGCTAATATTTTTACGAATAAAACAACTCTGCCTTTATTTCTTTATAAATCCCTTTTATTTAAGTCCTTAAACATTCTCTGCCGAGTCCTTTTATCTTGTAAAATACTTTGTTTAAAATAATCCATTATAAATACCGGCAATAACAATATTGCAAATCACAAGACCATTCATTCATAAATTCACAACCAACCCTGCCCCACATGCTTGCATACTGTGCAAGACTAATTTCAATTTACAACACATTGTGTATGGTCGTGACCGACGGCCCCTGGATATGAAAGTTGTGAATGAATATCACGACTCGCGAGTGTGTTTCAGTGCCGTCATTGGTCAAAAAAGCTAACTTTATTTCCACTGTATGTAAATCAGCACAAGGGTGATTTTTTCTCACGAGCTGCATCAGTACAGTAACAACAACTTAGCTAGATTTATATCTTTTGCACTTGCCCGCCGATAAACGCCGATAATAATTTGTTCCTTGACGCTGTGTATTATATTTTCAAAAGTTTTTAAAGTTTGAATCTGAGTAAAACCGTTGCTATAAATAGCATGGTAAATTGCATTATTGTTATGGAATAAGACGATGCAAAACAAAGATAAATTATCCCTGTGCTATCACACACCAGGAAACTGGTATAAAATTCACAATTAGATTACAAGAGAAAAAGACCACTCCCTCAATTTTTTTATTTATTCCTTTCCAATCTCATTTTCATGTGTAAAATATACTTTTGAACAACTGTTTTGCTCAAAATTGTTCAGATTTAAAAAGAACGAAGGATTTCATGCATATTGTTTGAAAAATTTATTTCGTTCCCTGTATTTATTTTTACTCATAAAAGCACTAGGGATGAATCTTCCGTTTCAATCACTTGTGTATGTAATTGACCCATGGCACGTTCGATTTGCTTTAGGGTACAAGATTTCATTTTTCGAAATAGAACGAGTTGATATATGTTTTTTGAAGAATCAGAAATGAAAGAAAATGTCAATAAATCCAATTGTGTGGTTACTATAAAGTATTTCATACTATTCATTAGATTCACCAGCAATATTTGAAGAATCAAAATGAAAGAAAATGTCAATAAATCCATTCATTGTTTTTTCTAGTGGGTCTCTCGGCCCTTGGTTTTTTCTTTCATAATGACATCACCCCCCATCGTTCCCTAAACTCCAGCAAGGCGTCCTACGCACCGCGATCTTGCGTACATGACCGATGACGACCTCCAAGAAGAACTAGCTAACCAACATGTAACCGAAGCCCGTCGTCTCGTTCTAAAGAGAGACGGAGCCAAACTCCCACCAACACCATATTTCTCACTTTCGCAACTCCAACTCTCCCTCTCACATCATTGCCGGCTACCTGAGAATCCAGGTCGCCCTTATATTCCTAACCCTTTACGTTGCTACAATTGTCAGAGGTATGGCCACGGGAAAAACTCCTGCCACAGCCAAGCGCTGTGGTAACTGCGGAGCCCCGACCATGACAACACCTCCTGCACCAACCCCCCCACTCTGCACAAATTGTGACGGTAAACACCCAGCAAACCATCCCTCCTTCTCGAAGACTGTCCCACCTGGCTTCAGGAAAAACAAATAACTAAACTTAAAACCCTTAACCCCAACATAACCTACCCTGAGGCCAGGAAACAATTCCTCGCTTCCTTAACTCCAAACCTTCCTACTCAAACGTAGTCTCCTCTAACTCTAATTCCGCCCCCAAACACAACTAACACAACAAAACTAACTCCCATGCCCAAACCGACCTCACCTGGCTCTTCTTACCTAGTCCTAAGCCCATCACCATTTCCAACAACCCAATCACACCCAATACCCACACCACCTCCACCACCACTTCTCTCCTCAACCCCCTTCCTACTCTAAAGCCCCTACCGCCCCTACACCAACTCCACTAATACCTTCATACATCAAGCTAAAACCAGCCAAGCAAACAACCAACAAACCAACAAATCAACCAGCAAACAACCAACCAAAAACAACCAATCAACAAACAACCTATCAACAAACAACCAATCAACAAACAACCCACCTCCCAAACCCACACTGAAGAAAGTATGGATTGTTCGATTACCGAATACACCGATCATACTTTTCGTCCAATTTTCAAAAACAATCGCTCCCAAAGAAACAAATCCAAAGAAAAAACAAGTGAACTCAGACCCAGCAGATCTTCCTCCAGATAACCCCCCGCCTCCTTTATGGCATACACCACAATCAATTACAACAACACCCACAACATCATACAATGGAACATTAGGAGCCTTAAGGCCAATTCTGAAGAAATCGACCTTCTGGCCTCCACCTTCAACCGTCTTCTGCCTACAAGAAACTTTCTTGAAAACCACCGACCATTACTCCCTTACAACTTTGCTTGCTATCACAAACATCAAGTGGATGCTGACAGGGCCTGTGGTGGCGTCTCCATTCTCGTTGTAGACACGATATCCCACAGCCCTGTTCGGTGGCTGCACAACCGACCTTCAGGCCATCTGTATTTCTATCTCCCTCCACAAAACTTTCACTCTCTGCAATATCTATCTCCCTCCCAACACCAACATTCAACCAACCAGCCTTAACAACCTCATCTCTCAGCTTCCCACCTTCATCCTTCTTGGTGACTTCAACGCTCACAACCCTCTGTGGGCTCTAATACCACCACCCTAGAGGCAAGTTCATCGAAAAACGCTCTCCGTCAGCACAGCCTGTCCTTACTGAACACTAACTCCCCGACCTACCTTCATCCTGCCACAGGCTCTCTCACCTGTATTGACCTGTCTATCTGTTCCCTAACCTCCTCCCCTGACTTTAGTTGAGAGTCACTGCTGACCTCTGTGGTAGTGATCATTACCCTCTTCTTATACACTCCAATCTTCAAATCCCCACTGAGCACACCCCCAACTGGAACCTCGACAAGGCTGACTGGTCCCTTTGAAACCCTCTGTGACCACACCTCCCCCCATCTTCTCGAGGATGAGGATCCCATGTCTAACTTCAGTAATATCCTTATCAACATCGCCACCTGCTCAATTCCCAAAACCTCCAAACCCCCAAATCATCCCCCAACCCCTGGTTCTCAGATGACTGCAAAAACCGCCATCAAGAACAGGAAAAGAGCCCCTCAAACTTTAAAACTAACCCACCACCCATAACCTTAACCTCTTTCGTGATCAGCCTTGCCAAGGCCAGACGCACTATCAAGGACAGTAAAACCAACACTTGGAACAACTTTATCTCTTCTCTCACCACCAACACCCCACTAAGAAGATTTGGAGAATGGTTAACAGCTTCCACGGCAGAGTAGGCAAATCTTCCATCTCCATCTCTTGGAATGGAGACCTTCTCACCATAAAAAGACATCGTTGACCACCTCGCCGCCTCTTTCAGCAACATCTCGGCCTCGACCAGCTACTCCAATGCTTTCAAAATCAAAAAGCTGCATGAAGCCCGAGAATCACTTTTCCCCTGACAACTCCGAAAGCTACAACACCTCTCACCCTTTCTGGAATTAAACCAAGCCATCAGCGATGCTGGCTGCACCTCAAGGGCCCAGATAACATCCCCTATCAGTTTCTGGAAACACCTCCCCATCAAAGCCACCACTACCCTACTCACCATCTTCAACCACATTTGGTCCTCACACTCCTTTCCCCCTATCTGGAGGACAGCTATTGTCATCCGTCCTTAAACCGGGAAGGATAGCACCGACCCCACCAGCTACCGACCCATTCGCCTTACTTTGCTGTCTCTGTAAAATTATGGAAAAGATCATTAATCCAGAGACTAAACTGGTTCCTCGAGACCAACAGAATTCTCTCTCACCAAAGCGGCTTCCAAACGCGTTACCCTAGACCAGTTAATTGACACACACGCTATCCGGGAATCCTTTGCAAAAAGGAACACCTCATTGCCATATTTTTGACCTCGAGAAAGCTTTCACACTACTTGGAAATACGGCATTTTTCACACCATTGGCCTCCCAGAGGCCACCTCCCCATCTTTATTCAAAACTTCCTCTCACCCAGGCAGTTTCAATTCAGCCACACCCTTTCCCCCAAGGCAGCATCCTCTCCCCCACTCTCTTCAACCTGAGCATTAATGACATCGGAATGACCTTGGCCCCAGCATCAAGCACTTCATTGGATGACTTCACCATCTTCTACTCCTCCCCTAGCTTTCCTATTGTTGAAAATAGGCTTCCAACCAGCCTCAATCAGCTGCAAGTCTGGAGCAACAATAACGGTTTTAGATTCTCCAAAGACAAGACAGTCTGATGCACTTTTGTCATTTTCTCTGGCATTTTATTCACATCCCTTTTCACAGTAAACATTATTTTGTTACTTCCTGCTTATAGGTGGTGTTGAATGCTTTCCGCGTTTAGCTTAGTTCTTTAACGACTAAAAACGACAAGAAAATATTTTTTTGAACAATATTTTAGATTTTGTGAAAAGATTTTTAGTTAGCTTAGTTCTTTAACGACTGAAAATGACAAGAAAATGTTTTTTTGAACAATATTTTAGATTTTGTGAAAAGTTTTTTAGCTGCAAACGTCTGTGTGAGGAAAGTTCTAAGATTTTGTCTTGGATTTGTATATTTGTATATTTTGTATTTAAAGCTAAATGTGGTCATCAATAAACTTTATTCGTTTACAGTTTATCAGAAGTTTAACCATATTTGTATCTTTGTCAAGCTCGGCTGCCACAGCTTGCATTTTTATTTCAACCATGCACCTCTCTCGATCACAGCTTTCTGACTTTTTGTTCTTGAATTTCTCTCATTCTTCCCTGTGTCCTTTACTTCCTACTTCTAGAATGATCTGACCTCCTGAACAATTTGACCCTCGTTGTTGGGTGCCGTTAAACCCTCATCAAACAAACAAACAAAACCAAATAAATGATGACATCACCGGCATGAAATTTCTCATAACTAAAAAATAAGCCTAAAAGTTTGCTGTATTTGGTGTGATTTTCAAAATATTTTCACTTGATTTGTAAATTAATTATATACATGTAGATAGTGTTGCCTGTACACTCGGCTGATAATGAAGAGTTAAGATAAATGACAGCTGGCAGATACAGGTCTGGTAGGAATCTAATTTGTTAGAAATCTTATCGACCTGTCAACCTTTGAACTTGAAGTTGATATTAACACTTAGCTAGAAATTTGTATGTGCTGTTAAACATCAACAAGCAAACAAACAGTAATTTGTATACCAGTGTGCCTTTAATTCTTTAGTCATATTTAATAATACTTCGGTGTTACAAAAAATGAGTTACTTCCTATGTAACATGGGATCTTGAAGGGCTATTAACGCCTTCTATCCTTTTGTGTCACACCCCCCCCTGTGGCCATCAAGGTAAAACACAGTGTTGTAGCTAGTTGATGTTACGATTGGCAAATTCCTACATGTGCACATGTGTTGTACATGTTGCAGTCAAAGGGTTACTGTAGTTCAGTGCAAGCCATCTCACCAAAGAGGAACTGAAAACGAACCAAACGGCGAAGAAACTTTTTCAATATCTTATTCTGTTAAGGAGATATTTAAGCTTCAAATTCTGTCTTATCTGTGTAGAAGTGACTGGTGTAGTAATCCTAATCCTCACATTCTTAAATATTGTTAATGTATTTTGAAGAAAATTTATTTAACTTTTTACTTACTTGAATTATTTTTCCTAAAATTTTCTTCAGGTGGTAAATTAATATTACCCCTTAATAGATTCTGTTTTACTACTTTCCTGACATATCCAATGGTTTGAAAAAACCAAAATTGCAGAAACAAATATGATAGTAAGACTGAAGAATCTGAGGCTGTGATGTCACAATTAGTCTGATTTTAGTGGTTTCTACACATGATACAGAACTAGATATCTCCTTAATGGAATAAGATGTTTGAATGCTTGCTTCACCATGTGGTTTGTTTTGAATTCTCTTACATAATGAGATCAACTTTCTTGATCACTGAACTAATCCTTTAAGTGCTACAGACCACTAGCTTGATTTATAAAGGGGCTGGGTGCTAGATTTGTTGAGGGGCACATTAATGTGCCCCTCTTAAGGCTTAGGCCCCTGGTGAAGCTCTGGGATTTGAGCTATAATCATACCTCAGCATGAAACTATTCTGACTCATAAGGACCAATCATGAGGCAAACTGGACAATTTCTTACCATGCTATCATTTTGTCCATCTTACTTCATTTATGAGTTTTGATTAAGAATATCAAGTTTTTAAAGAATTTGTTTAATCTAAAAAAAAATAAAAAAATGTGTTTTAACATTTTGTTTTGATGAGGGGCAGGGCGGACCAAAAGGGAGGAGGTGCGGGGCCAACAGAGGGGGCGGGCAGGCCGCCCCTCTGAAACAGCAAAGCCAGAGCACTGTGCTACAAATTGTTTTGTGTGATAAACATTGGATTGTTACAACATGTGGCTGGTTAAAGCATGCCACACAATGCTGCAGGTACCCTCAAGCTGGTTACTGGATGTGATTCACAGGTTTTGTACCCCATGCTCACTGTGTGTCAGCATCCTCGCTGAATTTCCCCACATTTATTAATGAGTATACACCTCTTTTAAGATGGTTCAGAGTGAAATATTTAAATCCCTGCGAAGAATAGAACTTCTATCACTCTTTCTCTGGGTAAAAACAGACTAGCATCTAGTAGCCTTATTACAGCACAGGTGGGTGTTGAAGGTAAATGAACCAAAAGTATTCCAAGTGTCGCGGCTCGTGCAGAGCTCGTTCATAATGTATTAATGTGATTGAAATGGTGATACCCGAGACCAGATGAGAAATACATACTGTAAGTCATTCGTTTGTGATGAATCTTTGATAGCGTGTGGGTTCCTTTTCGCACCTATAGTGATTAGTGACACTCAATGCCATATAGATGCTTTTCACATTTCCACAGGCTTGAAGTGATTGGGATGGCTGCTTTGAGATCAGTTTAACAATCCTGCGGTTTCTTTTTTGATTTGTTGGTAGTTTCATCAAAGTGCGACATCTTATAAAACAAGAGGTCTTTCTGAGATCTGAGAGCAACTACTAAGGTTTTAGGAGCACTTGACAGATTCTGAATTTTAAAGAATGAAATGAGATGGACGCCATCTTGTAAGATGATGTGATGTCTCTGCTGGATGTCCATCTTGTAAGCTGATGTGATGTCTCTGCTGGATGTCCATCTTGTACGATGATGTGATGTCTCTGTTGGGTGTCCATCTTGTATGATGATGTGATGTCTCTGCTGGATGTCCATCTTGTATGATGATGTGATGTCTCTGCTGGGTGTCCATCTTGTAAGATGATGTGATGTCTCTGCTGGGTGTCCATCTTGTATGATGATGTGATGTCTCTGCTGGATGTCCATCTTGTATGATGATGTGATGTCTCTGCTGGGTGTCCATCTTGTATGATGATGTGATGTCTCTGCTGGGTGTCCATCTTGTACAATGATGTGTTGTCTCTGCTGGGTGTCCATCTTGTATGATGATGTGATGTCTCTGCTGGGTGTCCATCTTGTACGATGATGTGATGTCTCTGCTGGGTGTCCATCTTGTATGATGATGTGATGTCTCTGCTGGATGTCCATCTTGTATGATGATGTGATGTCTCTGCTGGGTGTCCATCTTGTACGATGATGTGATGTCTCTGCTGGGTGTCCATCTTGTATGATGATGTGATGTCTCTGCTGGGTGTCCATCTTGTACGATGATGTGATGTCTCTGCTGGGTGTCCATCTTGTATGATGATGTGATGTCTCTGCTGGATGTCCATCTTGTATGATGATGTGATGTCTCTGCTGGGTGTCCATCTTGTACGATGATGTGATGTCTCTGCTGGGTGTCCATCTTGTCCATCTTGTAAGATGATGTGATGTCTCTGCTGGGTGTCCATCTTGTCTTGTAGCTGATGTGATGTCTCTGCTGGGTGTCCATCTTGTATGATGATGTGATGTCTCTGCTGGATATCCATCTTGTCGATGATGTGTTGTCTCTGCTGGGTGTCCATCTTGTACGATGATGTGATGTCTCTGCTGGATATCCATCTTGTACGATGATGTGATGTCTCTGCTGGATATCCATCTTGTACGATGATGTGTTGTCTCTGCTGGGTGTCCATCTTGTATGATGATGTGATGTCTCTGCTGGATGTCCATCTTGTACAATGATGTGATGTCTCTGCTGGGTGTCCATCTTGTACGATGATGTGTTGTCTCTGCTGGGTGTCCATCTTGTAAGATGATATGATGTCTCTGCTGGGTGTCCATCTTGTATGATGATGTGATGTCTCTGTTGGGTGTCCATCTTGTACGATGATGTGATGTCTCTGCTGGGTGTCCATCTTGTACGATGATGTGATGTCTCTGCTGGATGTCCATCTTGTATGATGATGTGATGTCTCTGCTGGATGTCCATCTTGTATGATGATGTGATGTCTCTGCTGGGTGTCCATCTTGTACGATGATGTGATGTCTCTGCTGGATGTCCATCTTGTACGATGATGTGATGTCTCTGCTGGATATCCATCTTGTACGATGATGATGTGCTGGATGTCCATCTTGTATGATGATGTGATGTCTCTGCTGGATGTCCATCTTGTAAGATGATATGATGTCCTGCTGGATCCATCTTGTACGATGATGTGATGTCTCTGCTGGATATGATGTCTCTGCTGGATGTCCATCTTGTATGATGATGTGATGTCTCTGCTGGATGTCCATCTAATAAGATGATGTGATGTCTCTGCTGGATGTCCATCTTGTACGATGATGTGATGTCTCTGCTGGATGTCCATCTTGTACGATGATGTGATGTCTCTGCTGGGTGTCCATCTTGTACGATGATGTGATGTCTCTGCTGGATGTCCATCTTGTAAGATGATGTGATGTCTCTGTTGGGTGTCCATCTTGTATGATGATGTGATGTCTCTGCTGGATGTCCATCTTGTATGATGATGTGATGTCTCTGCTGGGTGTCCATCTTGTAAGATGATGTGATGTCTCTGCTGGATGTCCATCTAATAAGATGATGTGATGTCTCTGCTGGATGTCCATCTTGTAAGATGATGTGATGTCTCTGCTGGATGTCCATCTTGTATGATGATGTGATGTCTCTGTTGGGTGTCCATCTTGTACGATGATGTGATGTCTCTGTTGGGTGTCCATCTTATAAGATGATGTGATGTCTCTGTTGGGTGTCCATCTTGTAAGATGATGTGATGTCTCTGTTGGGTGTCCATCTTGTATGATGATGTGATGTCTCTGCTGGGTGTCCATCTTGTATGATGATGTGATGTCTCTGCTGGATGTCCATCTTGTACGATGATGTGATGTCTCTGTTGGGTGTCCATCTTGTAAGATGATGTGATGTCTCTGCTGGGTGTCCATCTTGTAAGATGATGTGATGTCTCTGTTGGGTGTCCATCTTGTATGATGATGTGATGTCTCTGCTGGGTGTCCATCTTGTATGATGATGTGATGTCTCTGCTGGATGTCCATCTTGTACGATGATGTGATGTCTCTGTTGGGTGTCCATCTTATAAGATGATGTGATGTCTCTGTTGGGTGTCCATCTTGTAAGATGATGTGATGTCTCTGTTGGGTGTCCATCTTGTATGATGATGTGATGTCTCTGCTGGGTGTCCATCTTGTACTGATGTGAGTCTCTGCTGGATGTCCATCTTGTACGATGATGTGATGTCTCTGCTGGATGTCCATCTTGTAAGATGATGTGATGTCTCTGCTGGATGTCCATCTTGTACGATGATGTGATGTCTCTGCTGGATGTCCATCTTGTATGATGATGTGATGTCTCTGCTGGGTGTCCATCTTGTACGATGATGTGATGTCTCTGCTGGATGTCCATCTTGTACGATGATGTGATGTCTCTGCTGGGTGTCCATCTTGTAAGATGATGTGATGTCTCTGCTGGGTGTCCATCTTGTAAGATGATGTGATGTCTCTGCTGGATGTCCATCTTGTATGATGATGTGATGTCTCTGCTGGGTGTCCATCTTGTACGATGATGTGATGTCTCTGCTGGGTGTCCATCTTGTACGATGATGTGATGTCTCTGCTGGATGTCCATCTTGTAAGATGATGTGATGTCTCTGCTGGATGTCCATCTTGTACGATGATGTGATGTCTCTGCTGGATGTCCATCTTGTACGATGATGTGTGTCTCTGCTGATGTCCATCTTGGATGATGATCCATCTTGTATGATGTGATGTCTCTGCTGGATGTCCATCTTGTAAGATGATGTGTCTCTGCTGGATGTCCATCTTGTAAGATGATGTGATGTCTCTGTGTCCATCTTGTAAGATGATGTGATGTCTCTGCTGGATGTCCATCTTGTAATGATGTGATGTCTCTGCTGGATGTCCATCTTGTACGATGATGTGATGTCTCTGCTGGGTGTCCATCTTGTAAGATGATGTGATGTCTCTGCTGGGTGTCCATCTTGTACGATGATGTGTTGTCTCTGCTGGATGTCCATCTTGTACGATGATGTGATGTCTCTGCTGGATGTCCATCTTGTACGATGATGTGATGTCTCTGCTGGGTGTCCATCTTGTATGATGATGTGATGTCTCTGCTGGGTGTCCATCTTGTATGATGATGTGATGTCTCTGCTGGGTGTCCATCTTGTAAGCTGATGTGATGTCTCTGCTGGGTGTCCATCTTGTACGATGATGTGATGTCTCTGCTGGATATCCATCTTGTATGATGATGTGATGTCTGCTGGATGTCCATCTTGTAAGATGATGTGATGTCTGCTGGATGTCCATCTTGTACGATGATGTGATGTCTCTGCAAGTTGATCGTAGTATCATTGAGAATAAATTTAATAAACTTATAATGCCTTTCTAGGTCCCAATTATACTCAACTCTACCCCCTAATAATGAACTTCTTTTGCAGTATAAGCTACTGTTTCTGATAGCTACTCATCTGTTTCTGTACCTTGTTACACAATTTCTCTTAAACTGCTTTGACTACCATTTTAGTCAAATGTAATACATTCTTGCTCTCATTCTGTTTGCACCTAAGAAAATGCTATAAACATTGGTCCAAGAGTACAGAAAAAGTCATAAATAAAATAGTCATAAAATTTGGGAAAACTGTAAAATCTTATATTGAATGAAAATAAGAAAATCAAGTCAAGCTGGGGGGCATGTGTGTGTGTGTATGGAATTTGGTTTGACATACCCAATCGTGGAAACATGGTTGGAAGAAGATCACCTTGTGTGTTGTACGGAAGAGGATGCAAAGATGTTGTTGACTAACTACTGTACTTTGATATCTTATTCCGTTCAGGAGATATCAAATTGTAAAGCGGATACAAGATTGCGTGAAAAAGGAAGTTTGTAGAAAGGATTATATGAAAACTGTACTGTCTATGAACTTAAATAGCTCATTTAACTGAGTGATATTTTTCAAAAGTTTGTTGAATATTGTGTTGCCTTGAAAATTGTCTGTCATACTGGATAAACTTACCTCACCACTTCTTGAAGGTTGTCTGTCATACTGGATGAACTTACCTCACCACTTCTTAAAGGTTGTCTGTCATACTAGATGAACTTACCGCACCACTTCTTAAAGGTTGTCTGTCATACGGGATGAACTTACCTCACCACTTCTTAAAGGTTGTCTGTCATACGGGATGAACTTACCTCACCACTTCTTAAAGGTTGTCTGTCATACTAGATGAACTTATCGCACCACTTCTTGAAGGTTGTCTGTCATACTGGATGAACTTACCTCACCACTTCTTAACGGTTGTCTGTTATACTGGATGAACCTACCTCACCACTTCTTGAAGGTTGTCTGTCATACAGGATGAACTTACCTCACCACTTCTTAAAGGTTGTCTGTCATACTGGATGAACTTACTTCACCACTTCTTGAAGGTTGTCTGTCATACTGGATGAACTTACCTCACCACTTCTTGAAGGTTGTCTGTCATACTGGATGAACTTACCTCACCACTTCTTGAAGGTTGTCTGTCATACTGGATGAACTTACCTCACCACTTCTTGAAGGTTGTCTGTCATACTGGATGAACTTACCTCACCACTTCTTGAAGGTTGTCTGTCATACTGGATGAACTTACCTCACCACTTCCTTCAGTTTGACTGCTATTAAGTAGTTGTTATTATTTCATATATTCGCTGTGTCAAGGTTTCATATGTTCATTTGTGTCAATATAACCTTTTTAGAGGTAGGCCTCACTGCGGCTCTGATTAAATCTACCATCCTTCATATGTTACATATATCAGCATGCTGTGATTTAGGTTCCATGAGGTCAACAACCGCTGTGCTGTACTACCCCAGGTGACCTTTGTATTCAGCCATCAGTGCAAATATTGTCTGTCTGGGATCAGATGAGGCAGTGCAAATACTACAGAGTGGTTCTTACGCACAATGAGCTGCTCACTATTCATACACAGCCCATATGATGTAAAAACATTTGCTTTATTATTCAAACCATTGCAGGTTAACTGCCCAGCAATGCTGGTCACTATGTGATACTTAAAGCTGAACAGACTTGAGGCAAGTGCAATTATAAAGAATCTTGGTGTGCTATGCAAGCAGTGATAAAGGGGGAGGGGAGAGATGTCTCGCCAGTGCACCACAACTGATTATCAAAGGCCGTGGACATTGACTTGGTTGTTAATGTTATGTCTGTCCGTACGTCCTACCTGTGTTCTCGTCTGGGTCTTATTAAGTGTTTCATGATAGCATTGTTACTATCATAACCAATACGCAGGCGACGACCCTGTCATTGTAATTGTGTGTTCACTCATCATCGAGATGTGGGGTTTGAGCCCTGCCACTTTGTCAGAAATAACGTTATTAAGGCCCCTTGAATCCCCTCCTTCAGGACATCTGAGAACCTTTTGATTAATACAAGTTTGACTCTCAGTTTTGCCCTTCTCAGACCTTCAGTCACTCTGACCAGGAAAGAAAAGATGTGATGTTTTGAATTGCTTATTTTTGGCAGTAGCGCAAAAGGTTTATTGTACTGACATGATAGAATTATAATTTTACAAATCGTTGCAGTCAAAAGAATGAAGATTTGTAGTCCAGTTCATATTCTATCGATTTTGATCAGAATCAGGAGAATATTGTTAACTGTTTTTTTGTTATTTCAGTCTTTTTATAGAAATGTAAATGATTGGTGATAAAGAAAACATAAAGTCCAATAATCTAGATTGTTATATGATAGAGAATTCAAAAATAAACCAACTGTTAAAAACTCAATCATAAAATCTGAATCCATTATTAAATTTTCCAACTTTGAAGTTGTAACATGGATGCTGCCATTTTGTTTAATTTTGTGTTGAAATCAATAATGACATAAATCGCCCTATATTTTGCTGGCGTATATAGTGTATTTCTTGTTTTCTTTTAAATTTTCGTTACAAAATGCTTTGACATGAAATCCAGAACTTGAATCATCAATATAGTATACAAATGAAAATTCTCAGACCCATGCAAAAAAAAAAGTTATTTCTTAGAAGTTTGAAATTTGAAAAAGATTATAAAGAAATACAAAAATATTCTAATCTGTACTGGGTGTATGACATCATTTTTAGATGGTGTATGAACAAAATGGCAACTTCCATGTAAGTTTATATTGATAGAATTAATGTTTTTATAAATTAGAAAATATTTCCTAAATTGTTTGTACAATGTGGAATTTATGCAGATAACTTATAATCATTAATTCTATCATATTATGTGAAGAAAAAGTCAGACATCTTTGAAGCAGCACTAGATCAAAAAGTAAGGGCGCTCGGTTTTTGCTTATTTCACAGTAGGCTTGGGCGATATTGAACATTATGCAATATCGATATATCGCCTGGAAAATATCGATAATATCGAAATATCGATATGCAAATTATGGGACGTCATACGTAAGTCGTATGTACTGTTCTAGGCAAGGTAATCTCGCCTCGGCTCAAAAAAAGTTAAGTAAAACTGTTTGTACAAATTAACAGAAATCACTGCAAAATATATACATATCATCTTCAAATAAACACCCATTGTGTTTTAAAATGTTCTTTACATGGTTTCTATCTTAAAAGATCAATCACAGAAACATTGAAAAAGTTTAGACCTCAGCATATTCTTAAAAAAAAAAAAAAGTTGTGGAACTGGTATTAGGCCTACACTGTATGCTCCACAAAAATCGGCTCCAATTCTTCTCAAAATTTTATGCCTCACTTACTTCTTATGAAAGTTGTACTGAAAAGGCATTATTTTGGTAGCATTATATGGACTTCTAGACATTCAGAAGTTCATATATGATGCATATTATCCAATTTCTAGTCTGCTTTAATCATCGCACGAGTGTTGTCACTCAGAAGAAACAGTGATAGCCTAGATGGTATGTACATAGTAAAGTACTGTACAGTGATACTAAGTGTATGTAGTTACTGCACTGTACATTATCTGATCGATCTGGCAAGACCAGTCTGTCACTTTTACTTTAGACTTTCTGAACAAACAAAATAGTGGGAAAAACCTCATAGTTTTGTCAGTAATTTGTCAATAATTGATTGTTTGATATAAAAATTCAGATTCAGTAATCCTTTTGAGGAAACTTAACACGATGTTTGAGGATTCAACATCTTATGATTTTGGTTGTCTGAACATCGTAAGCCATCAAGTATAAAATTGAAGTATTGCGCAATGCCTCTGTACTCCGCGAGTCAAGTGGTTTTTTGTTCATGGAAGGATTTTTGGGTAATTGTTATCACAATATTAATGTTTTAATAAGTTTTATCATAACTGAGTGCCTGAAACTTTGATATAAATGAAATTCATTAACTTTTTGTGACTGTTTAATAAAAAAAATACTTGGATGTTTGATAGCCATGTTTAGCTTTTTAATAGTTCATGTATTGTGTATTATTGAAAAAACATAATATCGATATATCGATATGACCCTTGAACTCAATATCGGCCATATCGATATAGGTCAATATCGAAATATATCGAAATATCGATATATCGCCCAAGCCTATTTCACAGATATATTATCCACATAATATAATGAAATAATATTGATAAACTTCATGCCTCCACAGTCCACAGACGAGGAGAGGGCAAATTTACTTCAATATTCATATTAAGCAGAACATTTTTATACAGTTGCGTACTACTGTAGATAAGCATTTGATTTTTGGGGGATTCCTAAAAATACACCCTCACGTTTTGGTCTAGTGCCTCTTGGGTCCACAGGTGCTTGTTATACAGTAAGCGTGCAATTGATCTGTCTCTAACCAACCCCTTTGAGCATACTGTAATAATATTGCTTAGTGTAAACACCACCCACTGTAATTATATTGCTTGGTGTAAACACCACCCACATGTAAAAAGGTCAGGTAGGCAGTAATGTGCAGGTTGACCTTTAGGAGAGGAATTGATGGAATGAGATTTACCCTCAGAAGCAATAGAGGCTTGTATTAGCTTTACATTAAATTCATTAATGCAGGAGATGGGTGAATATTGCTGGTAATGTTAGTCCTTAATTAAATTATAACAAAGATGCTTACATTTGATCTTTAAAAGCTATTGACATATTAGTCAATTTTCAGAATGTGATTTTGAGATATAATAAAAAACAAAATTTGGAAAATTCTAGTGTAGTGGTAAGTTTGCCAAAAGGGGATTCTTATAATACAACTTAATTCCCTTATTAAAATAACTGAAAGTTTGTAAGATGTTTTGATGATTGTATTAATTTTGTTTTGATTAAATTATAACTGAAATTTATTTAAAATTTTGCGTTGAAAATAACTTAGTCAATCCAAGAACTAAAAAAAAAAAAAAAAGAATTCTTAAACTAAGAAACACAGAGTAAACTATTTTTGTTTTTGAAAATTTGAATGTACTATATCTTAAATAATTGAATTTATGTCACTCTATGGACAGCTGTCAATTTAGATTTCATTTCATTCATATTTTTTTCGGATTAATGCCAAGGGTAATTTCCAAATTAAGTACTGAGTGGGTAAGTCAATGGATATGCAAATGAAGACTTTGTCAACTTTGATTAGCTCTTTCACTACCAGTACTTATCAACCCACATAAAGCTTGCTTGGTCTACCAGTACTTATCAACCCACATTAAGCTTGCTCGGTCTACCAGTACTTATCAACCCACATTAAGCTTGCTCGGTCTACCAGTACTTATCAACCCACATTAAGCTTGCTCGGTCTACCAGTACTTATCAACCCACATTAAGCTTGCTCAGTTTACCAGTACTTAGCAACCCCACATTAAGCTCGCTCGGTCTACCAGTACTTAGCAACCCCAAATTAAGCTTGCTCGGTCTACTAGTACTTATCAACCTACACTAAGCTTGCTCGGTCTACCAGTACTTATCAACCCACATTAAGCTTGCTCGGTCTACCAGTACTTATCAACCCACATTAAACTTGCTTGGTCTACCAGTACTTATCAACCCACATTAAGCTTGCTCGGTCTACCAGTACTTATCAACCCACATAGACTCAAGTTACAAAATCATTGTGCCTATGTTAAACTTAAAGTGTGATATTTTTATCGGATAAAGTAGCCTTGGCCTAGGATGCTGTGGACCTGTGATTAATGCTCAAGGAACGTATGGCTATGAGTAATGGACTCTAACGTTAGTGTAATAATAGTCCATATTATGTCCTAATGTTACACTTGCCTAATGACACAAGTAAGAACTCATCACTGTATTATTACCAAATGACAATTTAAATGCGTTTCAACCATGAAAAGATGCCAACTTCAAGCAAAGTTTATTAGGTGACCATGATTACAAGAAATAAATAGTAACGAAATAAGCTTCCTGTGCTTTTGTCAAGTCCTAACAACCGGCCGATTTCACTACACAACTAGGCCCTATGTGCATGTTCAGCAGAGCAGCAAATCTATCAATACTGTATATGAAATATCCATATCCAGAGAGGCTTAGGCTGTTTGATTGTTTATCTACATATAGCCTATACAAGACACCTGGATTATTTTGGAGACTCCACTAAAATACGCCTTCACTTTTCGGTCGAGCGCTCCTTTAACTTACTGAGGCGTATATACTCGCTGAAAAGTTTGCTGCCCCCAAATTAGATCAATTCATTGTTGTTGTTTTCACGGTAAAAGTAGGGTCGCGGCCAAAATATGAGTCAGATGTGGAAACTAGGTCATATCCATTTAAAGATGTTCCACTTTTCATTTGAGAATTGTCAAGTTGTTTTACAGAAGGCTACATGTATAATCATGCATTCTGTAACAACAGTATTAATCAGGAGTGTGAGAGGTTTGTGACAGGTTGAATTGAACAGTTACAGTACCTGGTGAATAATTGACATGTCAGTTCTAATTCCATGGGAGATTCATCACAGTCCCAGAGTTGTATCAATATCAGTGTATAATTGGGTTGCAGTATTGCTCTATTGACAGATAATTTATCACCAGCTTCAACTGGTTTATGAACAATTTGCTGCCCAGTGAAATCTTCAATTCTTGTTCTTGTTCTTTTATGTTTATATGTTTTTGTTGGTAACAAAAGATCATTTGATTATTGTTGAATATGGTAAAAGCAGTGTCCCAGTCAAATTATACGATAAATGCATGGCGGCTTTCTTTTGCAGTAAGGAATCACTAAAGAACACTTTCATCACCACTTGCATGACCACTGAACCAGTAAAGTATGCAAGCTTTGTGCAAAATTAGGAGGGTGGTTGAGCGTAGAAATAAATGCCTTTTCTATAATCCTACATGTAATAAAATAAAATAATTGTCCTGTGGTCTGTCAGGTTAGGAACAAAACATTTTAGTTATTTAAGGAGATATTCAAGCTCAATGTTTTGTCAGATTTACTGAAGAATCTGGAAGTGGCATCACATCCTGAGCCTCAAACGTCTGTTTCTATTTCTACAGCTGTAGAAGTACCTCTATTGGGCAATTTAGAATGTTGCTATTCACACTTGGTTGCTTCAAATTCTTATTATTCTTTAGTCCTATATCTTTTTTTCTTCTTTCTTTTTTTTTGCAACTTTTTGAGCACTTTGAAAAAGGTGCTGTATAAATGTACATACATACATGCATATTTCTTGAGATTTTGTGATACACTTCCATTGGATTGCAAAATCTTTAAAGGGTGATGCTTGCTATTATATAAAATAAGATAACAAGGTAAATTCCTCACAGTTCTGGTTGTGTGGAATAAGATAACCAGGTAGATTCCTCACAGTTCTGGTTGTGTAGAATAAGATAATGAGGCAGATTCCTCACAGTTCTGGTTGTGTGGAATAAGATAACGAGGTAGATTCCTCACAGTTCTGGTTGTGTGGAATAAGATAACCAGATAGATTCCTCACAGTTCTGGTTGTGTGAAATAAGATAACCTGGTAGATTCCTCACAGTTCTGGTTGTGTGGAATAAGATAACCAGGTAGGTTCCTCACAGTTCTGGTTGTGTGGAATACGATAACGAGGTAGATTGCTCACAGTTCTGGTTGTGTGGAATAAGATAACCAGGTAGATCTCCCACAGTTCTGGTTGTGTGGAATAAGGTAACCAGGTAGATTCTTCACAGTTCTGGTTGTGTGGAATAAGATAACCAGGTAGATTCTTAACAGTTCTGGTTGTGTGGAATAAGATAACCAGGTAAATTCCTCACAGTTCTGGTTTTGTGGAATAAGATAACCAGGTAGGTTCCTCACAGTTCTGGTTGTGTGGAATAAGATAACCAGGTAGATTCCTCACACTTCTGGTTGTGTGGAATAAGATAACCAGGTAGATTCTTCACAGTTCTGGTTGTGTGGAATAAGATAACCAGGTAGATTCCTCACAGTTCTGGTTGTGTGGAATAAGATAACCAGGTAGGTTCCTCACAGTTCTGGTTTTGTGGAATAAGATAACGAGGTAGATTGCTCACAGTTCTGGTTGTGTGGAATAAGATAACCAGGTAGATTTCCCACAGTTCTGGTTGTGTGGAATAAGATAACCAGATAGATTCCTCACAGTTCTGGTTGTGTGGAATAAGATAACGAGGTAGATTCCTCACAGTTCTGGTTGTGTGGAATAAGATAACCAGGTAGGTTCCTCACAGTTCTGGTTGTGTGGAATACGATAACGAGGTAGATTGCTCACAGTTCTGGTTGTGTGGAATAAGATAACCAGGTAGATTCCTCACAGTTCTGGTTGTGTGGAATAAGATAACCAGGTAGATTCCTCACAGTTCTGGTTGTGTGGATTAAGATAACCAGGTAGATTCCTCACAGTTCTGGTTGTGTTATTGTCCATTATTGTATTAGAAGACAGACCTGTATATGTCCCACAAAACTATAGCAATATTCCCATGGTTTTTTGCAAATGTTTATTTGAAAGAGCATACTTTTAGAGCTAATTTGGTACAAAAATCAGGTTGATATCATATTCCATTCAGGAGATATACATTTTTAAAGATTTCCCAATTGCATTTTAAAGATTTTGTACAGTATGATGAATTCGTGTTTGCTAATGTCATAGAGGCAATTCCATTGCAAATGTTTATGTATTTCTTTGAACGTTAATTGGTTGTTTCTGTATGATTAGAAACAATTTTCCATAAGTTATTGGAGTAGGGTATATTTGGTAATGTATATAAATACCTAACTTTGATCAATTTATTTTTCTAGCAGGTTTTACTCATAAAAAAGAAAGATAGATTTTATTGAAATACATCAACTTTGTGGGAGAATGTGTTGCTGTGATGTCACACTGAGCCTTTTCCTATTCTTTTTGTTTGTGAACCTTCAAATTTGAATATCTCTTGGTAGGAATAACATATCAACATGATTTGTATACTAAAATGTTTCTAAAAAAATCCTCTTATGAGTGGTTATGAAAATAGGACTATCCCTTTAAAAACATAGACTATTTCTTTAAAACACTGGACTGTTCTTTTTAAAACAAGAGACTCAATCTTTAAAAACACGGGACTGTTCCTTTAAAAACACGGGACCGTTCCTTTAACAACACGGGATTGTCTTTTTAAAAACACAGGACTGTTTCTTTAAAAACACGGGACTGTTCCTTTAAAAACAAAGGACTTACTTTAAAAACACGGGGACTGTTTCTTTAAAAACACGGGACTTTTCCTTTAGAAACACGGGACTGTTCCTTTAAAAACAAAGGACTTACTTTAAAAACAGGGGGACTGTTCCTTTAAAAACACGGGGACTGTTCCTTTAAAAACGGGACTGTTCCTTTAAAAACAGGGGACTGTTCCTTTAAAAACACGGGATTGGCTTTTTAAAAACACAGGACTGTTCCTTTAAAAACACAGGACTGTTCCTTTGAAAACACGGGACTGTTTCTTTAAAAACACAAGACTTTTCCTTTAAAAATACGGGACTGTTCCTTTAAAAACATGGGACTGTTCCTTTAAAGAAATTGGTGCCCACAAAGTGTTCAGACCTTAAAAAAAATCTACCATTCCAGCGGTTATAACAAAATCTTGTTTGTTACATCAAAATCAAACAAAACAAAATCTTGAATTTGTGCGAAGATAGAGAATAATCATTAAAAAACCTGTTTTTTAAATATTTAGAAAAATAGATTTCTTGAGTAAACAACAGTTTATATGTTAAAATATGTACTCTAAAAACGTACCCCGTGTAATTGTGCAATGAAAAGTACATTTAATTACGAAAGAGGGAAACATGTATTTACTACATTAATATCATTTTACACTTTTTCGTGGGAAGATTTTAGACACTTTTATTCAGAACATTAGGAATTTTTATGATTAATTCCAACTCTGGGGGTGTTTTTCTTGAGTCTCATAATAAATCCAATAGTTTTCTTGCAGAGGTGCAGTCGTGAAGGAGTTGTGCTCGTATGCGAAATGTACCCAGTTTGATTCCCACCACGAGCCCTGCATTGTGTCCTTGGGCAAGAAGCTTCCCTCTGCTTGCTCCGGGTCACTTGGCTGTAAAATGAGTACTAGCACTACACTGGGGAGTTGACCTGCGATGGACTGGCGTCCAGTTCAGGGGAAGTCATGGGCTCTCATCCGCTAACCCAAAGGAAAGAATGGCTCTAGCATGAATTCAACTTTGAACTTTCTTGCACCCAGCGGCAATATATCAATAACGCTACCAAATCCTTACCCAAAAATTTGTATGTTTTCGCATATGCGTAATGGGTGAACATTTCTATATCCATCATCAGTAAAAAACATAAATCACTTCTATTGGTTAAACATAAATTGGCAAAAACTTACGTACTCACTTTTCGCCCACCAGCTTCTTTAAGGAGGAAGGTAATGCACGTAGTAAAATATCCCTAAACTAAGACTTTCTGGAGCGCATACCTCCACCCCGTTTCAATTCCAACATTCCTAAACTAGAATATTATCAATCTCTGGAGCGCATACGTCAGCCTGGTTGCAATTCCAACATCCCTAAACTAGAATATTAGCTCTCTCTGGAGTGCATACCTCCGCCCCGTTTCAATTCCAACATCCCTAAACTAGAATATTATCACTCTCTGGAGCGCATACCTCCGCCCCTTTGCAATTCCAACATCCCTTAACCAGAATATTAGCACTCTCAAGAGTGCATATCTCCGCCCCTTTGCAATTCCAACATCCCTTAACCAGAATATTAGCACTCTCAAGAGTGCATACCTCCGCCCCGTTGCAATTCCAACATCCCTAAACTAGAATATTAGCACTCTCTGGAGCGCATACCTCCACCCGTTGCAATTCCAACATCCCTAAACTAGAATATTAGCACTCTCTAGAACGCATACCTCCGCCCCTTTGCAATTCCAACATGCCTACACTAGAATATTAGTACTCTCTGAGCGCGTACCTCCGCCCGTTGCAATTCCAACATCCCTGAACTAGAATTTTAGCACTCTGGAGCGCATACCTCCGCTCGTTGCAATTCTAGCATCCCTAAACTAGAATTTTAGCACTCTCTAGAACGCATACCTCCGCCCCTTTGCAATTCCAACATCCCTAAACTAGAATATTAGTACTCTCTGGAGCGGTACCTCCGCCCCGTTGCAATTCCAACATCCCTACACTAGAATATTAGCACTCTCTAGAGCGCGTACCTCCGCCCCATTGCAATTCCAACATCCTTAAGTAATATCTTGCAGATACAAAGACTGTTAAATGACCAAGGATTAATGAACTTATGCATCTTAATACACAACTTTTCCTTGTACAGTGAAAAACACATTGAAGTACTTCTGTCAAGCTGCTAAAAGCTTTTTGTTTTTAGCATTTTCAACCAATGTGTCAATCATTGCTCCTTGTGTTAATGTATTATTAAGACATCTTGAATTCTACCTCTTCTATGTCATTCTCCAAAAAGACTCCTTTGTTTAAATCCACTCTGACTTTTTCATATCAAGTATTTCCTCAATTGCTATCTCCCTCGT
Organism: Chiridota heheva; assembly: GCA_020152595.1. Taxonomy (NCBI): domain Eukaryota; kingdom Metazoa; phylum Echinodermata; class Holothuroidea; order Apodida; family Chiridotidae; genus Chiridota; species Chiridota heheva. Next base: position 607,014 of record JAIGNY010001363.1, on the reverse strand, counting down.
GGAGCGAACCAACTAGTGAATGACATTACCGTTGTTTGAGCGTTAGGTTTCGGCTGCATCGCCAATAAGCCTCCTTTCATTTGCTTTGAATGTGTTTATAAAACTTATCCCCCCCTCCCCCTCCCCCTCCCCCTCCCCCACTCTTTCTTGCAGCATGCCTCATAGGAAACCAAGATGACAAGTGCATGTAATGAATGTGTAGGACTCGTTTATGTGCCTTATAGAGAACATAACAGGTTCTATCTGCCTTTGCATAATCTTGCATAATTTTCTTAGAGCCCGTCTTTTATTGACTATTTCGGGGTGTGAATTGTGTGAAAAACTACTTAGTTCCTTAAGATCAAGTCGATTATACACATAACGAATTTGCTTTGACAATCACAGTGGGATGTTTATAGTGTATATTACCAATAGCCTTGTGTTGTTGTAATCTGTAGAAGTGAATAGATACTATTACTGATTGTTGAGTGAGTTCTGTATGGTTTGTGGACATTAATTAATCAGTTTGGTACAGGGAGGGTAATGCGTGTAAGATCAGGGATAAAAGATTCCTCTTAAGATTGACAGGTGCAGTGCATTGCAGGAAGTTTAGTGCATTGCAGGAAGTTTAGTGCATTGCAGGAAGTTTAGTGCATTGCAGGAAGTTTAGTGCATTGCAGGAAGTTTAGTGCATTGCAGGAAGTTGAGTGCATTGCAGGAAGTTTAGTGCATTGCAGGAAGTTTAGTGCATTGCAGGAAGTTTAGTGCATTGCAGGAAGTTTAGTGCATTGCAGGAAGTTGAGTGCATTGCAGGAAGTCGAGTGCATTGCAGGAAGTCGAGTGCAATGCAGGAAGTCGTGTGCATTGCAGGAAGTTGAGTGCATTGCAGGAAGTTGAGTGCATTGCAGGAAGTTGAGTGCATTGCAGGAAGTTGAGTGCATTACAGGAAGTTGAGTGCATTGCAGGAAGTTGAGTGCATTGCAGGAAGTTGAGTGCATTGCAGGAAGTTGAGTGCGTTGCAGGAAGTTGAGTGCATTGCAGGAAGTTGAGTGCGTTGCAGGAAGTTGAGTGCGTTGCAGGAAGTTGAGTGCCAAGTTTTTTTTTTAGGATTGACCTATTGAGTATGTTTGTATGTGCATTGGAAGTAATGATTTTATAAATTGTGGTATTTCTGTTTTTAGATAGCACTAAGACAAACCACACTCGGCTGTTTCTCATTGATATTATGTATATAGTGTGGTCAAATGTCATTTGAAACTCGTGTGGACACTTTCTTTCTTCCTACAATTTGGATTGGCCGAATCATTGATTTTAGTTTTAGTATTATAGTTGTTTCAAGTAGACAGTAAAGGCCCTTTACAATATTTTGAAGAGGAGTAAATGAAGACACAAGATGAAAGACCCAGTTTAGGATCCTCAAAGGGATTGCACCTGCTATTTGGATCACAAACCTGAACAGGTGTTAAGAACTCTGCTGGGTTGGCATCGAATGGACTTGTGTGCTGATTAGCATACAGAACACGGAAGCATGGCATGTCATTGCTAGGCATTTTACCAGGGAGAGAGTGAAGGGGAGGGGGAGCATGGCATGTCATTGCTAGGCATGTCACCAGGGAGAGAGAAGGGAAGGGGGAGCATGGCATGTCATTGCTAGGCATGTCACCAGGGAGAGAGTGAAGGGGTGGGGAGCATGGCTTGTCATTGCTAGGCATGTCACCAGGGAGAGAGTGAGGGGGAGCATGGCATGTCATTGCTAGGCATGTCACCAGGGAGAGAGTGAAGGGGGCAGGAGCATGGCATGTCCTTGCTAGGCATGTCACCAGGGAGAGAGTGAAGGGGGGTGGGGAGCAAGGCATGTCATTGCTAGGCATGTCACCAGGGAGAGAGTGAAGGAGGGGGGAGCATGGCATGTCATAGCTAGGCATGATGCCAGGGAGAGAGTGAAGGGGGAGGGGAGCATGGCATGTCATTGCTAGGCATGTCACCAGGGAGAGAGTGAATGATTTTGTGATGCCTTGTTGATAGAGGACAAAATGACAAAGAGGACCTGTGTATTTGTCTTAAAGACAGACGTTTTGAAGATATCACAGAATTGTTTGAAAATGACTGATGCAGACGACTGATGCAGACGACTGATGCAGACGGCTGATGTGGACGACCGATGCAGACGACCGATGCAGAAGACTGATGCAGATGACCGATGCAGACGACCGATGCAGACGACCGTTGCAGACGACCATTGCAGACGACCGATGCAGACGACCGATGCAGATGACCGATAAGACCTGCGATCATGTTAGTTGCGCAATATTGGGCGCCCAGTGTCCTGCAATCATGTTAGCTGTGCAATATTGGGGGGTCAGTGACCTGCGATCATGTTAGTTGTGCAATATTGAGGGCCCAGTGACTTGCAATCATGTTAGTTACGCAATGTTTGGGGCCATTGACCTGCAATCATGTTAGCAATATTGGAGACCCAGTGACCTTTAATCATGTTAGCAATGTTGGAGACTCGGTGACCTGCAATCATCTTAGTTGTGCAATATTGGGGGGGCCCAATGACCTGCAATCATGTTAGTTGTGCAATATTGGTGGCCCAGTGACCTGCGATAATGTTACTTGTGCAATATTCAGGAGGAGGGTGGGGGGGAGTGACCTGCAATCATGTTAGTTATGCAATAGTGAGAGCCCAGTGATCTGCAATCATGTTAGTTGTGCAATATTGGTGGCCCAGTGACCTGTAATCATGCTAGTTGTGCAATATTAGGGGCCCAGCGACCTGCAATCATGTTAGTGATGCAATAGTGAGGGCCCAGTGACCTGCAATCATGTTAATTATGCAATATTGGTGCCCAGTGACCTGCGATCATGTTGTTTGTGCAATATTGGGAGGGGGGGGGGGCAGTGACCTTCAATCATGTTAGTTATGCAATAATGGGGGCCCAGTGACCTGCAATTATGTTAGTTGTGCAATATTGGGGGCCTATAAATTATTCATTTTCAAATTCTGCTTATCACGACCTGCGATCAGATCACCTGCAGTGGGTCCAATTGCAAGCATGCACTCAAGCGAGCACATATGAGCATGTTTTTTCTACTTCATCGAGCAAGGTCATAGTCAGGGGATCATTATCCCAATGAGTGAGGACGCGGTCAATCAATATTAAACTTCTTAATTTTTTTGTTTACGTGAAGGAGGTTCTCTGGCAGTAAAGAAATGTTTATCTCAGGATTATTTCTGTAATTGTAAAGGTTAGATCTAAACGTACCTTTAGAGTAGATAACACCACAGTAACTGTAATTTCCTACAGATTACATCTTTCAGGATGAAAAGTCATTTTCAAACTTGCAGTCTATGTTCTGATAACATCTCTGCCATGCACGGAACCTGCAGAGGACTTAAAAAGAACAGGTGAAATGTTTGCGCTAACATTTCTGTCATGCCTCCTCCATATTGGCAGCACACTCATCTACAGGGTAATCATTGCCTGCAGTTACATTTCAGAGGACACATTGTACAAAAGATCAACAAACTTTTCTGTTGGTGACTTTGTTGGATAATTGTTTTGTGAGATGCGCATTTGCTCATCTTATTGTGCATTGGTATGCAGGACATTTCTTCATTTCTGAAAAGAGCTTATAGGCATGCTACCTCATGAATGGTAACGTCGATTCATGTCACATTTAATACACAGATTGCCCATGATTTGTAGATGTGCCCTATTGTTTTGTTGTAGATGTCATGCATTTTAATGAGTAAGTGGGGCTTAATGTAAAAATCATGAAATGTTCATATTTTAACAACTGAATGTGTTTTTTTCCTCATATTTAGTATAATTATGTTAGTTATTGTGCGCATGTTGGTGGTTTAAAAACATTGAATTTCATTAATATGCATAGGAGGCGGGGCTTAATATGATTTTGCTGAAAATAGCATGTAAGCTTGGTATCTCATGTAAAAATTGTCAAATGCTCATATTTTAATAATTTCATGTATGTTTTGATTCATACTTCGTATATTTATATCATTAGCTAGTATATACATACATATTCATGGATAAAATAGTTGAATATCATTAATATACATTGTGGGTGGGACTTAAATGGTTTTGCTGAAAAGAGCTTGTACTGTAAATATAGAATCTCAAGGACAATACATTGGATAAGGTCATATGTGGTAGACAGATAACCCATTGTCTGCTTGTGTGCCCTATGATGTCATGCACATTGCTTAGAGTGGGGTGGGGGGCTTAATATAAAATAAAAAAATCTTGAAAAAGTCTAGTCAACAGGTTCTATTTTATTAATGTATCATGTGCATGGTGGGCATTGCTTATGAATGTATGTTATTCGGCATATTTCATACTATGTAATGCCAGTTAGTATAAAACTTGAAAATCAACCAACAAAGAAAGAATGCATGGGAACCACTAAACATTTTGTATTTTCTGATTGAATTTTTAGGTCCTTATTTACAAATTTGTGAGTTATTGCATAAATGGGCAGGCTTCTGTATTTTCTGATATAAGTCCTTTTTGCTCCCAAGTTTTTGAAGTAGAAAAGCTGAATCTGACAAATGGGCAGGGATTATATTACGGTCCTAAAAATACAATAAATGGAGCATTTCTGAAAGTCACCAAAATGAATTACTGTGAGATGAAATATTTTACTTTGGTAAAGAAGACTGTATGAGTGTCTATGGATTTTAAAAGGATTAGTTCAGGGCGAAGCCCGTAATTAGCGTTGGTTTATCACCAGCCCGTCGGGCTTTTGTTCATGTCTAACATAAAACATGCTGAAATTTCATGATTTTATAACTAGCCCATTGAATAATGGAAAATATGCTAGCCCGTATGTAAAATCAAGTAGCCTTGAGCAGTGGGCTTATAAGTACTGATTTTGAACGCTGGTTCATTGGTCAATTATGCTCATCTTTTATCATAGATGGCAATGAAAGGACCAAATAGGACAGAAAGTATTCCAAAGCTTCTTCTGCTCAGGAAATATTCCAATTTTAATACAACAGTAAGAGTTCTGTGTACAAATGATGTTTCAGCCTCGCATTCCTGGAAGTAGTGTGAATTTCATTTCAATATTTTCTGAGTTAATAATAATAATTATAATGAAAACTTGTTATGTGCCAGTATCCCTCAAAAGTGATGCTCATGGCGCAGCGACACAACAATTAATGTTTAACAATTAGATATTTTCATACACACTGTGTACTATAATAACCAGGGGAGTGATTTATTTAACATCAGAAAATTGATGTATTATATCAGTTAATATCATTAACATTTATTCAGAAAATATTATGTCACTTTTTGACAATCAACTTTTTACATCAGCAGCCATATACAAACAAACTTAAGACTCCTGAATGTACAATATACCAAACAAGTGATTTGTCTGCTATCATATATAGCTGACCAAACTAGTAATATGTCTGCTATCATATAAAGCTGACCAAAGTAGTGATCTGTCTCCTATCATATATAGCTGACCAAACTAGTGATTTGTCTGCTATCATATATAGCTGACCAAACTAGTGATTTGTCTGCTATCATGTATAGCTGACCAAACTAGTGATTTGTCTGCTATCATATATAGCTGACCAAACTAGTGATTTGTTTGCTATTATATATAGCTGACCAAACTAGTGATTTGTCTGCCAACATATATAGCTGACCAAACTAGTAATATGTCTGCTATCATATAAAGCTGACCAAACTAGTGATTTGTCTGCTATCATATATAGCTGACCAAACTAGTGATTTGTCTGCTATCATATATAGCTGACCAAACTAGTAATATGTCTGATATCATATAAAGCTGACCAAACTAGTGATTTGTCTGCTATCATATATAGCTGACCAAACTAGTGATTTGTCTGCTATTATATATAGCTGACCAAACTAGTGATTTGTGTGCTATTATATATAGCTGACCAAACTAGTAATATGTCTGATATCATATATAGCTGACCAAACTAGTGATTTGTCTGCTATCATATATAGCTGACCAAACTAGTAATATGTCTGATATATAAAGCTGACCAAACTAGTGATTTGTCTGCTATCATATATAGCTGACCAAACTAGTGATTTGTCTGCTATTATATATAGCTGACCAAACTAGTGATTTGTGTGCTATTATATATAGCTGACCAAACTAGTAATATGTCTGATATCATATAAAGCTGACCAAACTAGTGATTTGTCTGCTATCATATATAGCTGACCAAACTAGTGATTTGACTGCTATCATATATAGCTGACCAAACGAGTGATTTGTCTGCTATCATATATAGCTGACCAAACTAGTGATTTGTCTGCTATCATATATAGCTGACCAAACTAGTGATTTGTCTGCTATCATATATAGCTGACCAAACTAGTGATTTGTCTACTATCATGTATAGCTTACCAAACTAGTGATTTGTCTGCTATCATATATAGCTGACCAAACTAGTGATTTGTCTGCTACCATATATAGCTGACCAAACTAGTGATTTGTCTGCTATCATATATAGCTGACCAAACTAGTGATTTGTCTGCTATCGTATATAGCTGATCAAACTAGTGATTTGTCTGCTATCATATACAGCCGTGATTTGTCTGCTATTATATATAGCTGACCAAACTAGTGATTTGTCTGCTATCATACATAGCTGATTAGGGGGAAAACCTTATATTTCTTGATTTGATCTTCCAGACATTAAAAGGTCATATTTTAGAGTGTTATTGAACTAAATTTTGAGTTAGTTTAGTTATTAATTTTGTATGATCTGCTGAGTTGAATAAGAATTCCTGTTGTGGGTTAACACTCTAAACGGCTTATCTTCACACTGTAAATTATGTAAGATTGGAATTAACTTCGGAAGTACTCCAACAAAAAGTTAGGGCATTTTTATCCCCTCGCCAGCGAAGTTGGTGAAGAGGGGATATAGCATCTTTACTGTTTATCCCTCTGTCCGTCTGTCCTTCCATTTATCCGCCCACATTTATTGCCCGTCCACATTTATTGCCTGTCCACATCTATTGTCCGTTTGGCCTCATGCATTTTTCAACTACTATTTTCTAAAAAGAAATTTATATAAAGGAGAACAATGCAACCCAGACTTGAATAGCATCAATTAAAGGATTTGTTCTGGGATGAAAAAGAGTTGAATACTAGAGCTGACGACTGAGTGGAATTTATAAGAAAGTGTCTTGCTAATGAATAGCAAAAAAACAAGTCTTTACTTGAATAGAGTGTTAAAACAAGTCTTTACTTGAATAGAGTGGACACATACAGTAATAGACTTATGGTAATCTGCGAATTAATCTGTACTGAATTTTCATTCTGATTTGGTAGATACATGTAGATCAGCCCTATCTGGTTTATAATGATTTTGTAGATACATGTAGATCAGCACTATCTGGTTTATAATGATTTGGTAGACACATGTAGATCAGCCCTATCTGCTTTATAATGATTTGGTAGATACATGTAGATCAGCCCTATCTGGTTTATAATGATTTGGTAGATACATGTAGATCAGCCGTATCTGGTTTATAATGATTTGGTAGATACATATAGATCAGCCCTATCTGGTTTATAATGATTTGGTAGATATATGTAGAACAGCCTATCTGGTTTATAATGATTTGGTAGATACATGTAGATCAGCCCTATCTGGTTTATAATGATTTGGTAGATACATGTAGATCAGCCCTATCTGGTTTATAATGATTTGGTAGATACATGTAGATCAGCCCTATCTGGTGTATAATGATTTGATAGATACATGTAGATCAGCCCTATCTGGTTTATAATGATTTGGTAGATACATGTAGACCAGCCATATCTGGTTTATAATGATTTGGTAGATACATGTAGATCAGCCGTATCTGGTTTATAATGATTTGATAGATACATGTAGATCAGCCCTATTTGGTTTATAATGAGGAAAACAAGTTGAGAGTTGAGTTAAGGCTGGGGGGGGGGGGAGCTATAGTGCAACAGAGTGAGTGGAGAGTTTAGGGAAGGTTGGAATGATGAGTTGGTTAAGAGTATATTTGGTAGATGGTGAATGGATGAATGTTGGTGATTGGATGATGATGGTAGGTGAATTGGGAATAGTAGGTGAATAGGGCATGTTGAGGTATAGAGGATGGAAGGTGAATGGGGGATGGTAGATAAACGGAGGATGGCAGGTGAATGGGGATGGCAGGTGAATGGGGCATGGCAGGTGAATGGGGCATGTTGAGTTGATAGAAGAGAAGGGCATGTTGAGTTGATAGAAGAGAAGGGATGGGAGTAAGAGGAAAGAATATTGGCTGGTAGAATGATTGGTAGATGTAGGAATTAGGATGGCATGGGGGACAGGATGTTTTTTACAGTACAAGGCCCAGCTAACACACAATATGACTGGTACATACAGTGTACATCACGATGATCACATAACGTTGTGTTGTACATTGCATTATTAGGCCTTGCAACCATTCATGTGCACATGTTCAGAGCTTGCCAAATTCGTCATTTTTTTTGATCGTGGAAATTTTAAAACGTAAACTTGCGGTGCTGCACAGCCCTTGCAGCCATTTTGGAGGCAATTTTGCTGTAACAAAATAAAGATGGAACTCCATTTTGACCAATTACTATTGACTGGAGGTATTTTAAAAGTATTTTCGAAGGTATTTCATGCTGTGTAAATCATTGGGCCTGGGGCGTGAGTGTATCCACATCGTGAGTTCAAAGTTAGTTCATGAATGACCAAGTGATACAGTAACTATCTTCATGTGTGCTGCTAAATGCTGAAATTTACTGAATTTTGTTGGATTAAGTTGTTTTTAGTATAAATTATTAAGAACAGAAGACAAAAAACATGATTTTTTGACATTTATTCACTTAACTTTTTTCTTCAAAAAACCGGGAAAGACATCAGTTTTTTATCAATCCTGATAGAGGAGGTAATAATAAATATTTCCCTCCCTGATACATCCCGCCGTTACATGCCTGGAGGTAATTTATTTCCCTGCGATCATTTATAATTTTATCAGTGTATTAGTACTGTATACATGGGTCTATAATGTTACATGTCAGTGTGATACTACGGCGAATATACCAAGCACACTGTGATAGTTTTTTACTTTTTTACGCATGTACAGTAAGAAGAACCGATACTATAAATAGTACAGGTACTGGAACTGTCTTAACGAAACTGCCGTTACCGAATTTTTGTGGTACCTCCCAAGCCTAGCATGGGGACAGGGTGGCATGGCATGTGAAACAAGGTAGTTTCATGCCATTAATGACAGGCTGGGATGGCATGTGGGACAAGGTGGGATGGCATGCGGGAACAGAGTGTAATGACATGTGAGACCGGATGGCATGTCGTCTGGATTTCAGGTGGGATGGCATATAGGGCAGGGTGGGATAGTATGTGGGATAGGATGGAATAGCCTGTAGGACAGGGTGGGATGGCACGTGGTACATGGAAGGATGGCATGTGGAACAGGGTAGGATGGCACATGGTACAGGGAGGGATGGGATGTTTGACAATGGGGCATGGCATATGGGACGGGGAGGGATGGCATGTGGCACGGGATGGCATGGTATATGGGACAGGGTGGCATGGTATATGGGACAGCGTGGCAAGGCAGATGGTGAGATGATTGCAGGTGTGATGTCATATGGGTCATGTTGTGGAATGGTATCTGGATTTCATGCATGATTTCCTGTAGGGAGGGATATAGGATGGGGCATCGTGCAGTACAGAGGGTGGAATGGCATTTGTGACATAGGGTGGAAAGCATGTTATTAGCGGCGAGGGGATTTGTATCATTTGCCATGTCTGGTTATTTTGTCAATTTGTGTGAAATTTTACTGGAAGTGATGACATCTTGGGCTCGGTGCTTGTTACATTGTCATGTTTACTTGCCAAGTATATTTGAACATTTATGCTCAACCCTCATTAATATTAATAGCACAAAAACAAATATTTTTTTAACTTTGTGCCTGTACATTCTTAGTGTGTTTAAGAGATTCATCACGCTATGTGGACTGGTTAAGTCAACGTAAGGTAAATTGGATTGAAAAACCGCTTTTTGAATTGTATGTATTAATTATACGCAAATTCTAACCAAAATGTTTCATGCATGAATGGGTGTACCTCGTTTCTTGTGTAAATCCTATTTTAATCATCTCCCAAAATTGATTAAAGAAAAAAATGGTGATTTAAAAAATATTCTTTTCTTTTTAGCCATAACTGACTGTAAAAGACATGTTCCCTTCTTTATATCTTAGACTGAAATTAAAAAGAAAAAAAAATACAAAGAATTTCATAAAGATTCTGAAGATAGGTCACAAACTTTGCATAATTCTTGGATGAACCATACCTTAATAACCAAAATGAAAAGACGACTCTGCTCTGATTCTGATGATCTGTTTGATATAAAGTAAAAGAGATGTTTAATAGACAGACTATTGACTGTTCACAGATTATCCTGAACATTTTCTTCCACTTGGCTTTCCTTCCTCCCAGCGAGCTAGCTCTATTTCCAGCATACAAAGCTCTCTAAAAGATGACTGAGATTTCCGTGATGTAGCAGTCTTTTAGGAAATAGATTTCGGAAGTCTGTAAACCCCGTCTTTGAATTTTTGTAATGGTTGCCATGGTTTCCAAGGTATTGCCAAAATGATTTTTTGTTTGTTTGAAGGGTGTATTAATTCAAATGCAGTAAAATACAATTTTTGTTCTTGCAAATGTGATCATGAAAGTTTAATTTGAATAAACAGGAGTGATTAACAGATAATTATAGCAGCTGTGCAGTCAGATTGTGGGTAGTAATGATTGAATCTGTTTTGATATCATTGCGATGCTTAGAACCTCATCAAGAGCAAATGATTGAATGTTAAAGGAGGCAGCGGCCCAAGAGTGAGGGCGTATTTTAGTTTAGTCTCACACTAAATCAAACACGGTACGGAGTATTATAAATATTACTTAATGCCGACCCGTTGATTTTTGGAATTTGTTAGCTTGCGCACGATGGGTGAAAATTTCTTTAAAAGCAGATTAGCAGACAGGCTTTGAAAAAAGAAAAATGTATGATGAGTAAAAATATCAAAATATACTGTGTTACTCGCCACACATTATAAAGCCATGGCTTGTTTTATTTCGCGTAACATACTTACAATACTGTCTTGTGTTTTTTCTCTACTAAAAAATGCCGCCACACACACAAAAACAAGTGATATTTCCATTAAAATCCAAAACATAAATCAATATTTGGCCAATAGCCATCAACAGTTTAATTGCCCAAAACACCACCTATTGTGTGTAGGCATAAACACTGTTTATATCTAGTGAATGGCATGGTATGAAGGCAACGGACGTACCTGGGGAAATTGTGCGATATCTCGTTGTTTTCATCAAGTTACCGCATGACCCAGCTACACAGATAATTCTGATTGGTTCACGTAGCTCGCAAGAAATGCATTTGTGTCACAATATGGGTGGGAACGCTATATCCTTTTGAGTAATGGTCTTTGCTTGACAGAAATGAAAAGTTTTAGACTCGCTATCTCTCTCTCGCTATCTTATTTCTTTAAGTGGGCGGAGCTTCAGAGCTCTCCTTATGCCTGCATTAGATATCGGATCAGTATGTACTACATACAGTACAGATATGCATACAGTACATGTATATATACGGGCCGGAGCTGCGACTTGCATTGAGTGTAAACTCTCTGCCGTAGGGGCCAACTTGTTTCTGCCAGTAGGCCTGAAATTAATGTTTAAAAATCCAAGTAAGTTTGTGCATGTTAATTTAATTTTGTTTTTTAAACCATCTACAGAGGTATGCTAGTTGCATGAAAATTGTCAATTTACAGTTGAAAGTGTTGGCGAGTAACTTTAAAATACTTGGCGAGTGGAAATACTGGTTTCATCAAATTTACTCGCCACGCTGTACACTGTCACTCGCCAGACTTACTTGCCACACTGTATGCTCTGTCATTCGCCAGAAGCTGGCGAGTGACTTTATTTTGTATTTTTCCAAGCCTGGTAGCAGACCATGTGATGTGACTTGTATTGGTTAAAATCTGCATAAATTAGCATAAATTAGCGCCCTGACTTTACGGCCACCAGCTCCTTTATATATATTTTTTATTAGTTTCAGAAAGAACACTACATTAGTAAAATCAAACATTCTGATGAGCAAAGCAAAACTTGCTCAACTGGGTGGGATTTGCTACTGAACAACGGGATGTCAGCATGGGGTTTAGTCATTTCAAAATATAAGTGATAATAATAAAAGTTCTCGCAAGGGGAAAGATTGGTGGTTTAGTAGTTTAAAAATATTTATAATTTATAATAATTAAAGTACTCGCAAGGGGAAAGATTGGGAATTTATGTACCAGTTTTGGTTCAGATGCTAATAGCATAATGAATCTATGCAGTCGTGCTGGCTGTGTATGTATGTATGTATCTGTGTCTGTGACACCAAGCTCGTAAGCACTATAATCTCAAGAACGATGAACCGTATTCATGTCATGTTTGGTACACAGATAGCTTATGATCCTTAGATGTCCCATATTGTTTTTCGTAGTGATGTCATGCATATTAATGAGTAGGCGGGGCTGAATGTAAATAGCTTGGAATGCTCATATTTTAACAACTGCATGTCGGCTTTGTTTCATATTTGGTGTAATTATGATGTTAGCTGGTGTGTACATGTTCAGGATGTATAAACATTGAATTTCATTAATATGCATAGTGGGAGGGGCTTAATATGATCTTGCTGAAAAGAGCTTGTAAACACGATATCTTAAGAACGATTCATGTCATGTCAAATATTTAATGATATGCAATGACATTAACAGTTAATACAAAAACAATCAGCATGAAGAAAAGCAATGGAACCACAAAACCTTTTTTTTTTTTTTTTTTTTTTTTTTTTTTTTTTTGAGGGGGTGGTGGAAGAATTGGGGCTGGGAGGAGGGGAGTTGTATGAACTAATTGGTTGGAGCTGTGTATGTAGTATTATAAAGTGTGTATCTTCAAAATAACTCAAATAGCACACAGACAAGAGATACAAAAGTGAAAGAAATCTCAATTCAAAAGTAATTTAAAAGAAGTGAGTCTGAAGATTTCTCAAAAGTGTATGATCCTTACACATTTGTAAGAAATCAGAAGTCTGTTTAAGAAATAAGATGTAAAGGTCGGTAACATGACATGACAAGGCGTAACAAGATGAACAAGATGATGGGCTAAGAAGGGTTATAAAGACCAACCTAACACCACAATCACAAAAAAAAGACATAGAAACATTCAACAAAATCAACGATGCCTGATATTAGTAAAGGACTTATGATTGAAGACAAGATGTACAAAGTGTGAGAAGGCTTGTGGAGCAAGCATCCAATGAAAGCTTACCAATATTAAAAGTGATATATTGCCCAACATACAGGAAGCATCTGAAGCCTAACCCTTAGCCTAACATAGTAAGAGTGTAAAGGGTTTGAACATACAGGGAGGTTCTGAAGCCTAACCCTTAGCCTAACATAGTAAGAGTGTAGAGGATTTGAACATACAGGGAGGTTCTGAAGCCTAACCTTAAACTTAACATGGTAAGAGTGTAGAGGGTTTGCTTCAAAACTCAAAACTTCTCTGTATGTCGGGCAATTTATCACTTTCCGTATTGTCAGATGTCAATAAAAACATCAATGTATAAATATATGAAAACCTTCAAAGAACAAGTGCTGCATGTTCATCTTTTATGAAAGAATGATCAAAGGAGTAAAATGGTGAAGAAAAAAATCTTATTTCGTTACGAATATGTTTCTGGTTCAAGTTTGATTTGATTAGAAATGACTAAATGAGGACTAGGTGTGACATAACATCCTCACATCCTGATGTGTTTGTGTGTTTTATCGATGTTGTCCCAGATGTTATGACATAACCATTGGATATGTCAGGAGAGGGTGGAACAGAATTGAGTAAAGAAAGTGTGATTTAACGCCTCAAGAAACTTTGAATTAATATTATGATAACTCGGAATAACAACAATTTGGGGTGGCTCAGTGGTTAAGGAGTCATGTGAAAGGTACCAGGCTTGATTCTTGTAGGGAGTGCTTCATTGTGTCCTTGAGCAAGACCTTTACTTGCTCCAGTCCACCTATCTGTAAAATGGATACCAGCACATTTGGGGAGTTAACCTACGATGGACGGGCATCCCATCCAGGGGAGTCATGTGCTCTCATCTGCTTGCACCATGAAAACTGGGGATAAGCATTGGTCTAATAGCCCTGATGGATTTAACTTACTTTCTGAATAACAGTTGTTATGTATGTGAGGTCACTTTTCTGCTGCAGACTTTCTGCACCAGTTATTTTACTATCAACTTGTTCGAACTCATTTGACTATTAACATGTTCAAACTCATTTTACTATTAACATGTTTAAACTCATTTTGCTATCAACATGTTCAAATTCATTTTACTATCATCATGCTCAAACTCATTTTACTATCGACATGTTCAAACTTATTTTACTATCAACATGTTCGAACCCATTTGACTATCAACATGTTCAAACTCATTTTACTATCAACATGTCCAAACTCATTTTACTATAAACATGTTCAAACTCATTTTACTTTCAACATGTTTAAACTCATTTGACTAGAAACGTGTTTAAACTCATTTTACTATCAACATATTCAAACTCATTTTATAAGAAACATCTTCAAACTCATTTTACTAGAAACATGTTCAAACTCATTCAAGATGGACATGTGTCTAATGAACTAAACCTTAAACTTGAAAAGAATAAACTTACAATAACACTTTTCAGAAATTTACTAACAGAGAAAAGTAGGTCATCAAATGATAACGTAGCTCTAGATAACTTGACCTGTTTGTTGAAATATGATTTTTTTTTATTCGGAAGAGATAGTTATGACTTTTCAGCCCAAATGTTGATCAAAATCCATTATTTACCTCACAATGTTAATTTTAACTCTGTATTCAAAAGCAAAATTATGAAATATTTCATCATATTTAGACTTATTGTGATTTGAGATTTTCCCAGGACCAAGTTCATGAATGAGTAGACAAAGTGTTTTCTTTATTGTGCTTTAAAGCTTTGACCTTTGTTAGACAGTTAATTGTGAAAATTCTGCTTTATGAAAACATTGTTATCGCAGTGGCAAATCATACATAGGCCTTATTCACTCATTGGAAACGTTATTGTGTCATTTGTAATACTTGAGTTTGTAATATTGCGAATCTTTATGTGAGGACAATTGCAGTGCAGTGAACACTGAAAAATTCCCATTAGTTACTTTTATGGCAACTGTCTTTGTGAATAACAATTGATTGAAATTTAGGACATACAGTAAAATCTGGGATTTGCATTGTGGGAGCATTTGAAGTCTGGGGTGAAGTTTGTTATCTTCCAACAGTCCTTATTATTTGTTTTTTGATGAAAGATCATGTTTTTTTTTTACATCATTAAAATAACTGGGGCTCTCTCATTTCATAGACCTAAAACATTGTGCATTTGGCACATGAGACTGGCAATTGCTGTAGCCTGTATCTGCTATGGCTTGGCGTTATTACTCCATAAAGGAGTCATACTGAGTTCCTATATGGGAGGATCATGTAAATAAATGGAGATCCCCTTTCATTTCCACCCATACCTCTCTTACTACCCTCGCCTTACTCCCCTCTTACCATTTCTATTTCTCTCAAGTCCCCCTAGCCACCTTTCTTTATCTCAACCCCCCCCCTCCATGTATAGTCATGAATAAAGGCTCTGTTGAACTATTTTCAGCATCCCTTCTCTTATTTACCAGCTCAGTATGACATACCCCTCTTACTATCTTCGCCTTACCCTCCTCTCACCATTTCTCTCACGTCCCCATAGCCATCTTTTTTTTTATCTCCACGCCCCCCACCCCCATGTCTAGTCATAAATAAAGGTTCAGTTGAAGTATTTTCAGCATCCCTCCCTTCTCTTACTAGCCACCTCAGTATGACATCATACCCCTCTTACCACCCTCGCCTTACCCCTCCTCTCAACATTTCTCTCACGTCCCCATTGCCACCTTTCTTCATCTCCCCCTCCCCATGTCTAGTCATAAATAAAGGTTCTGTTGAACTATTTTCAGCATCCCTTCTCTTATTAGCCACCTCAGTATGACATCAGCATTCATAGTTATCCTGACAATTCTCCTGCTTTTCTTACTTTCAAGACATCAATCATTGACTTCTATGTACTGTATACTTTGGACCTACTTTGGTTTGTTTGCACCCCCTCGTTTCCGGTTCCAGGTCTTGATCAAACAAGGCATCCTGCCTTACACTTCTCTTGGGAGTTTGGTATAGCTCCTCACCTTCAACCACTGTGTGACATTTAATGTGTTTTAGATTTCGTCACCTTAATAATTGGATCAGTTAAACAGATGTGAGGCATCATAGTTCTGAGTTAAAGGGATGAAGAATTTTATAAGATATTTTTAATGTGGTAAAGATTATGTCATCTAAATGAGATATGAGAATAATAATGTATGAGAATATAAAGATGTGCGCTATTCAAAAATAGAGTGAAATTGACGAATTTGTGTCATTACAAATTCTGTCATCCAAGAAATTGGATGATAAGAGATGATAAAGTTATTTATTTTCCAAAGTGAGTGAAATTGAACTCGGAAATTAATTACATATGTGAGAGGGCAGTGGCAATCCAATTATGAGAAGAGCCTGATTTATTCAAGAAAAAAGAACAATATTAAGCTGAGCAGTAAGTTGTAACAGTGTTGGCGTTTTTTTTTTGAGGGGGTGGTTACAGCCCGTCAACGAAAAAAGTGGGGATTCAGTCATGTTTAGTCCTCTTGCAACCTGTTTGAAGCAAGGTGACTTTCTAGGCATGATTTTAGCGCAGGAAAAATTTTAGCACCCAAAATTGTTGTTTGTCAAGAATGAAAAATGTGTTTGTCAAGATTAATAAGCTAATCTTAACAATGATTCAAATTGTATGACGTCATACGTCCATCACTTACATGTAAAATGAACTTGAACAATGATGTGTGTGAAGACAACAAATGTGGCTACTCAGCTCTATGAATATTTTCTTATTCAAAAGATTTTTTTCTTTTTAATATTTTTTGTTCGTATCAAAAATAAAAGTATTCGACTGAATGTTGCCTGATTCAAATTTCTCAGAATGTGTTTCATTCGTATGCAAAGTAGTACATCCATACACACTATTTTCATGATTAATTACATAAATGCTTATTTTATGCATGCCTGGCTGTTAAATCGAAATGTGATCATTGGAATAATCTTGGAAATATGAGGGAAAATTGTTCTTTCTGTTCCCAAGAGGGAAAAATGACTAAGAAAAGGATAAAAAACCATTATGTGTGAATGCTCTTTGTGGCATCCTGCTTACAGATGCACAGTAGCGTTTTTACAGCTGTGTAATTTCTATCAATTTTAAATCAGTTGGATTTTGAAAATATGCAAGGAAGATTCAGAACGCTTCAAAGAGGAAATGAAAATTTGAGTCTTTTTTTCCATGAGTAGTAAACCACTCAGGGATTGACAGAGAAGTTTGGGTTGTCTTTCTCTTAGTGTACGTTACATAGATCTCTTGAGATGGCGGAGAATTGGCTTATGAATTTTGAATAAAGGTAGTTTATGAGAGATTGGTGATGTCAATTATTATTCTTCAGGTTGGTGCTGTGACTGTACTGACTTGGATAAGATGCATACAGTATGTTTGATCTGCAAATTTTGTGTATCATATGTTAGTAAGGGCATTTAACATTGCAATTATTTATTATCTTTCTTAGAAAAACCTGGAATTTTTAAAATTATATTTTTAGTTTGAACTGGGATAATTTGCTTTTTTTGGTATACTTTGTAATACTTCTGTTTGACCATTCAGAGCAGGAGTAGTTTGGTTAGCTATGTATCAGGGCGGGTAGAATCTTGTTTTGAAGTAATTTTTTATAAATGTGGAATTGTTTGATTAATTGAGATTTGAGTTCTGAGATTTTATGGATGGGAATGCAGATTGGCTTGGGGGAGTATGTCATGTTATCTTGTAATATTTAAATTCTTTGCACATTTTTGCCAGTCGCTAAATGGAAATGTTGTGGAAGTTATGAAATAGATTTTTGTATGAATGTTTTCATTGAATGTTAGAAAACAAGTCTTTTAGAAAAGATATCTTTAGTTTGTTTGTTTTAGAAAATGGGAATATAAATCCTTTTGTTTATTATTTTTTTGTATGATGATGAAATACAACACTGAGCAGGAAACAGGTTATGCATCAACTGATAATTATTAGGGCTGTCACGATATGTCGATTAACACGATATTCTGATATTGCTCTCCATTATATCAGAAAAACCCGACCAACTTATCGTGATATGTAATTTTCATGTATAGACTAAATATCATTTAATAACAATTTGTGTCACAGAATTTTTGGAACAATTTGAAATGAATGAGATTTGAACAAAATCTTTTCATATTTTAGCAGAATATTTTCCGCAAATCTGATTCTTGTGTGCTTTCATTCCTTAAGATCTTGAATTCTATGAAAAAATGAAGATCTGAATGCAGAAACCCCAAGAAGTTTTCAGAAATAAATAATTACAATATAGATATTGTGATTTGGTGGTATCGCGATTTAATGGTATCGCGATTTGGTGGTATCGCGATTTGGTGGTATCGCGATTTGGTGGCATCGCGATTTTGTGGCATCGCGATTTGGTGGTATCGCGATTTGGTGGTTTCGCGATTTGGTGGTATCGCGATTTGGTGGTATCGCGATTTGGTGGTATCGCGATTTGGTGGTATCGCGATTTGGTGGTATCGCGATTTGGTGGTATCGCGATGTGGTGGTATAGCGATTTGGTGGTATCGCGATTGGGTGGTATCGCGATTTGCTGGTATCGCGATTTGCTGGTATCGCGATTTGGTGGTATGGCGATTTGGTGGTATGGCGATTTGGTGGTATGGCGATTTGGTGGTATGGCGATTTGGTGGTATGGCGATTTGATGGTATGGCGATTTGATGGCATCATGATTTGATGGCATCATGATTTGATGGCATCATGATTTGATGGCATCATGATCTTTTTGTACCGTGCATACTACACGATAATTGATATCTGATTTAGCTATATCGTCACAGCCCTAATAATTATGAATCCACACTTGTTAATATTATACACACTGTACATGTGCATGAACTGTTGAAAATAAACCTTAACACAGATTGTGTTTAGACGATGTATCCACTGTAGAATGTAAGTTACTGTACGATCACTGACTGACTGAGTGGTGCAGTGATTAACAATCAATAATTCCAGTACACCACAAACTCCATCCGAAACCCTCAAGCAAGTTGACATTTCATTTGATTTTATCAAAGCCAAACATTGGGGGCTTGTTTCAAGTTCGGATGTATGCTCTGTGCGAATTATCTCCTGATTAGTACGGCAGTCTTTATCACAACTGACTGTAACAAGTGTTGCATTAGCCTCTTGTTTCTTTATCAGTCGGTACTGCCTCCTCGTATATCTCAGTAAAGGTTTGTTTTGAGTGACTTATAAAGGATTAGTTCAGAGGTCAAGCAAGTTTAGCTTGTATGAACGAGGACTTTAAAAGGAACAAAATGGCGAAGAAACAACTTCCAATATTCTAACCGAGATACGGAGATATTAAAGTCTAAGTTTTGTTTGTGTATGAATAATGAAAATTAGACTAGCTGTGGTGTCACATACTCATTTTCCTCAAAGTGTGATCCATTTTACTCTTATTTCTCCTTGAGAGTGAAATCCATTATATATGTATGGATCAAGTATAGCATAATATACTAAAGTAACCATTATATATGTATGGAATGAAGTATAGCATGATATACTACAGTAACCATTATATATGTATGGAATGAAGTATAGCATGATATACTACAGTAACCATTATATATGTATGGAACAAAGTATAGTATAATATACTAAAGTAACCATTATATATGTGGAACGGTATAGCATAATATACTACAGTAACCATTATATATGTGTGGAATGAAGTATAGCATGATATACTACAGTAACCATTATATATGTATGGAATGAAGTATAGCATGATATACTACAGTAACCATTATATATGTATGGAACAAAGTATAGCATAATATACTACAGTTATTATTATATACTGTATGTGCGGAATGAAGTATAGCATAATATACTACAGTAACCATTATATATGTATGGAATGAAGTATAGCATGATATACTACAGTAACCATTATATATGTATGGAACAAAGTATAGCATAATATACTACAGTTATTATTATATACTGTATGTACGAATGAAGTATAGCATAATATACTACAGTAACCATTATATATGTATGGAACAAGTATAGCATAATATACTAAAGTAACCATTATATATGTATGGAACGAAGTATAGCATAATATACTACAGTAACCATTATATATGTATGGAACGAAGTATAGCATAATATACTACAGTTATTATTATATACTGTATGTACGAATGAAGTATAGCATAATATACTACAGTAACCATTATATATGTATGGAATGAAGTATAGCATGATATACTACAGTAACCATTATATATGTATGGAACAAAGTATAGCATAATATACTACAGTTATTATTATATACTGTATGTATGGAATGAAGTATAGCATAATATACTACAGTAACCATTATATATGTATGGAACAAGTATAGCATAATATACTAAAGTAACCATTATATATGTATGGAACGAAGTATAGCATAATATACTACAGTAACCATTATATATGTATGGAACAAGTATAGCATAATATACTAAAGTTACCATTATATATGTATGGAACAAGTATAGCATAATATACTAAAGTAACCATTATATATGTATGGAACAAGTATAGCATAATATACTTAAGTAAGCATTATATATGTATGGAACAAGTATAGCATAATATACTACAGTAACCATTATATATGTATGGAACAAAGTATAGCATAATATACTACAGTAACCATTATATATGTATGGAACAAGTATAGCATAATATACTACAGTAACCATTATATATGTGTGGAACGCAGTATAGCATAATATACTAAAGTAACCATTATATATGTATGGAATGAAGTAAAGCATTATATACTACAGTAACCATTATGTATGTATGGAACAAGTATAGCATAATATACTAAAGTAAGCATTATATATGTATGGAAACAAGTATAGCATAATATACTAAAGTAACCATTATACAGTATATGTATGGAATGAAGTGTAGCATAATATACTAAAGTAAGCATTATATATGTATGGAACGAAGTATAGCATAATATACTAAAGTAAGCATTATATATGTATGGAACAAGTATAGCATAATATACTAAAGTAACCATTATACAGTATATGTATGGAATGAAGTATAGCATAATATACTAAAGTAAGCATTATATATGTATGGAACAGTATAGCATAATATACTAAAGTAACCATTATATATGTATGGAACTAAGTATAGCATAATATACTAAAGTAAGCATTATATATGTATGGAACAGTATAGCATAATATACTAAAAAAACCATTATACAGTATATGTATGGAATGAAGTGTAGCATAATATACTAAAGTAAGCATTATATATGTATGGAACAGTATAGCATAATATACTAAAGTAAGCATTATATATGTATGGAACAGTATAGCATAATATACTAAAGTAACCATTATATATGTATGGAACAGTAAAGCATAATATACTACAGTAACCATTATATATGTGTGGAACAGTATAGCATAATATACTACAGTAACCATTATATATGTATGGAACAAGTATAGCATAATATACAACAGTAACCATTATATATGTGTGGAACAAGTATAGCATAATGTACTACAGTAACCATTATATATGTATGGAAAGAAGTATAGCATAATATACTAAAGTAACCATTATATGTGTATGGAACAAAGTAAAGCATAATATACTAAAGTAACCATTATATATGTATGGAATGAAGTAAAGCATAATATACTACAGTAACCATTATGTATGTATGGAACAAGTATAGCCTAATATACTAAAGTAACCATTATATGTGTATGGAACGAAGTATAGCATAATATACTTTAGTAACCATTATGTATGAATGGAACAAAGTATAGCATAATATACTAAGTAAATATTATTTACCACCTCAAGAATGTCTAAGAAAACGGAAGTTAAGATACATTTTCCTTGGGATACATTAACACTTATGGAGAAAGTGTGGATTAGGGCGCTTACCAAGGCTTCTACATAGGCTTTTCACACTAGTCATTTTACACAATTGAGACTTTAAACTAAAAACTAAAACTTTAAAATTTAATATCTCCTCAAAAGGAATAAGAGATTGAAGTATTTTTTTCACTTCTTTTGTAGTCCTCTTTCACACAAGATGAACTTGTGTGACCACTGAACTAATCTTAAGGACAAGTGGCACATCGAGGCTTGTTGTGATTTAATTTTTTTTATGTGTTGTACAAAATTCCAACCTTATAAATTTTGCACATGAAAAGACATTCATAACTAAGACACTTATTTCTAACATTTTGAAGACTGATACTCAAGATTAATACGCTTGTGAAAAACCATTGGCTTGTTAATAGCCCTGTAATAACAGTCAGGTTTGCCTGGTCAGTAAAAAACCATTAGCTTGTTAATAGCCCTGTAATAACAGTCAGGTTGTACAAACCATTAGCTTGTTAATAGCCCTGTAATAACAGTCAGGTTTGCCAGGTCAGTACAAACCATTGGCTTGTTAATAGCCCTGTAATAACAGTCAGGTTTGCCTGGTCAGTAAAAAACCATTAGCTTGTTAATAGCCCTGTAATAAATAACAGTCAGGTTTGCCAGGTCAGTACAAACCATTGGCTTGTTAATAGCCCTGTAATAAGAGTCAGGTGTGCCTGGTCAGTACAAACCATTGGCTTGTTAATAGCCCTGTAATAACAGTCAGATTTGCCTGGTCAGTAAAAACCGAATAAATAGTTATGTACAAACAACAGTTGTTTACCTTGTTCTATAACAGTATCCTTGCTTTGTTGGTTGGTGCAAATGATAACACTATATATATATGTGTGCAATACTAGATTTTAGAGGTACTGTATGGCCATAACTACCCCTATGGATTCCCCTTTTAATGCCCCACTGTATGTCTTTAAAAAAGGTGTTCATGGTTATGTGTATAGCTCAGTGTAATCAAGGGCTTCTAAAAGTTTTGTCCTTTATTTTTCTCTGTTTGAAATTCGTGATGTAACAGAGCATTCAACTGAAAAGTTGACATAACTTTGGGTCAGCCAAGGTTGGTATTAGTTTGAATCTTGAAGATAGTGACATTTAATAATATGTGATCCTGCGGTATTTGACATATTTAGTTTCCTAAATGGATACTTGTTGTGACTTTGTGAACTGGAAGCTGGGCCAGGGGTCAACAGCAGCTATGGACACCTGAAAAAAAGTTACTGTCATGAAAATTTATGTGAAGACCCAAGATAGTGATCAGACAAGGCACATTATGTGAAGACCAAAGAGAGTGATCAGACAAGGGGTCTTACGTGAAGACCCAAGAGAGTGATCAGACAAGGCGTCTTATGTGAAGACCCAAGAGAGTGATCAGACAAGGTGTCTTATGTGAAGACCCAAAAGAGTGATCAGACAAGGCGTCTTATGTGAAGACCCAAGAGAGTGATCAGACAAGGCGTCTTATGTGAAGACCCAAGAGAGTGATCAGACAAGGCGTCTTATGTGAAGACCCAAGAGTGTGATCAGACAAGGCGTCTTATGTGAAGACCCAAGAGAGTGATCAGACAAGGCGTTTTATTATGTGAAGACCCAAGAGAGTGATCAGACAAGGCGTCTTATGTGAAGACCCAAAAGAGTGATCAGACAAGGCGTCTTATGTGAAGACCCAAGAGAGTGATCAGACAAGGCGTCTTATGTGAAGACCCAAGAGAGTGATCAGACAAGGCGTCTTATGTGAAGACCCAAGAGAGTGATCAGACAAGGCGTCTTATGTGAAGACCCAAGAGTGTGATCAGACAAGGCGTCTTATGTGAAGACCCAAGAGAGTGATCAGACAAGGCGTTTTATTATGTGAAGACCCAAGAGAGTGATCAGACAAGGCGTCTTATGTCTTGTTTGGTCACATATTCTTTTCTTGAGGGTACAATACTTCTGATCGTCTGCTTCCTGAATAATTTGGTGTGTTTACAATGATAGCATACAGTGGATCTATTAGGCTAGCTGTGGATTAGTGCTAATTAGCATCTCATAAGTTCAACTGTTTGACATATTACTTAGCCTGTAGTGATTTTGTATGATGTTTAAGGGCATAAGTTAACCATGACTTATGACCCTGCACTCCTTATTTGTGTATGTACTGAGTAATAGGAGGATTTACTACACATTTAATGGAAGTTATTATCTAGGCATGAGCCAGGAAATGGTGACAAAACAATCAGAATATCCTAAAATACTATTTATGCCTGGATGTACAGGGGCTGGATGTACAGTATATAAGGTCACTTGCCAAAGTTTTGGTGTGGTATGTCCAGGTTACTGTACATGGCACAAATTTGTGTTTGTTTATTTGTAGAAATTAGTCTATGGTATGCCTAGTGTGCCAAAAGTGTAAAAACTGGTCATATCACCTGAAATCATCATACCAATACAAAATCAAAGACATCAATGAGAATGCTTGAAATCATCATACCAATCAAAAATCAAAGACACCAATGAGAATGCTTGAAATCATCATACCAATCAAAAATTAAAGACATCAATGAGAATGCTTGAAATCATAATACCAATCAAAAATCAAAGACTTTAATGAGAATGCTTGAAATCATCATACCAATCAAAAATCAAAGACATCAATGAGAATGCTTGAAATCACCATACCATTCAAAAATCAAAGACACCAATGAGAATGCTTGAAATCATCATACCAATCAAAAATCAAAGACACCAATGAGAATGCTTGAAATCATCATACCAATCAAAAATTGAAGACATCGATGAGAATGCCTAAAATCATCATATCAATCAAAAATCAAAGACATCGATGAGAATGCTTGAAATCATCATACCAATCAAAAATTGAAGACACCAATGAGAATGCTTGAAATCATAATACCAATCAAAAATCAAAGACATCAATGAGAATGACCAATACAAAATTAAAGACATCAATGAGAATGCTTGAAATCATCATACCAATCAAATATCAAAGACATCAATGAGAATGTTCGAAATCATCAATCGAAAAGCAATGATTGATTTTTTATAGTCTGATCATGCCTTTTAGGGCTTCTAATATTAAGCAATATGGATTGATTTCTTATAGTCTGGTCGTGCCTTTTAGGGCTTCTAATATTAAGCACAATAATCATCAATATTGAAATTTCCGATGGGCCGAAAACCTCTGTGATTCTGTTCTTAACTTACTTTAAGGGGATTGTTTTGTACACAAATCAATACTTACTGTGCTGTACATATTGCTGCTTGTACACACAAGTAGCAATGAGTTACGGCCAAGTCCATGAAACTTTTGAAAACTCACCTTAAATGAGGTTAAATCCATAGACAAATTGGATGGATTACTGAAATTCCACACCCAAATGGCAAAGCAACTTCCAGATTTGAAATCCTAAGCCATCAAAGGGCCGAAATGAAAGTTTAGTAGAGCTTCAAAATGGCGTCCAGAGCACATTTTACTTTATTGTTCCATTGCGCAATACTGGTCTATGGGCCAGGGTTATATTAGTTGGTATATTTGAATTTTAGGTTGATTACAGTTTAGCTTTAAGTCTGTACCTTAGTTTGGATTTTTTTCTCGAACTGATGTAGCTTTTTTCCACTTGAAACGATCTTGACATACACATTTCTTTGTTCAAGTTTTGTTTGGAAAAAAAATAGTTGCTCATTGTGAGGAGAATTTTCATTACATGATTTGCAGATTATTATTTCTAAGGTTAATGTCACATGATGGGGAAGGGGACTATTTTCTTTCTTTTAAGCTGTCCTTTTGTGTCGAAAGAAAAAAATCACACTCAAAATGTTCAACACTGATGTGAATTTGCAACATTTATTTATTGACTGAAACCATTCTCAGATGAAAGTGAGTGTATACATATCTTTTCAAAAGAATTTAAATATATTCTTATGAAATTTTCTTGTTACGATAGTACTAAAAATATAAGCATATTTTATGACAGTTGGGCCTAGAAAGTTTGCACAAAAGTTATAATCTGTACTTTCCCCTCTGTATTAACGTTACTGTACTACATGTACAGTATATTGCATATTCATGAAACTAGTAATGCACCATAACTAGGCCAGCTGTTGCTGAAAGTTTGAGGAATAGCAGGAATATTTTCGAACTTCGAAAGTTTTGCAACCATGTCTTCCCATAAATATTATGTTCTTAGGAAATTTGTAGGTGATGTACCATGTTCAAATATATATATATTTCTAAAAAATAATATTTTTGCTGATTTTGAAGTGATTGAAAGGTATCTTTTTTAAAACTTATTCTTGCAAGTATCGATACTGACGGTACTCGGCGCTACTTCGGTATTTTTCATTTGGTGGTATCGCACTGTACCGGCACCGTAAACTACCGGTACTTTTCTTAGTACCGGTAAACCGTGCAACATTATATCACTCTTAAATCGAACAAACTGTCATTGAATCTCACTAATCAAATTCATTCACAGTATGACTCTTTTTCACTTCAAAGTACAGTTCAAGTACATATATCATACTGTGGCTATAATAATAAGCACATCTTAGATTTATGACACTTTCAAGGCATGATATGAATATTGGAATATTATGTACAAAGTGTATCTTGTTAAACATTGATACGGATTATTTACTCTGCATGCTAGGTGAATTTCGTCAGGTTTCTAGAATGTAAAAATAATAACTTTTTGTGTTTTTAATGCATTTGTATTAAGATATGAATGTGAAGATTTCATACAGATGATGTACAAAATATAATTCACTATTCGCCTTGAAGTCAGTTAGCTTAATAGCAAAGTGTATTTGGTATTATATGGGGTGGGTGTATTCCAGACCCCTACTTTGATTTAAGAAGGAGGGTGTACTGGGATGTATCCCAACCCCCTAGCTTGATTTGAAAAGGGGGCAGGGTGCTAGACCTGTTGAGGGGCACGTTTATGTGCACGCGAAGCGCTGCGTCTTTTCAGCATGGAGTCCAGGAGCCTCCTTAAGGCTCAATCCCATAGTTAAGAAGCTCTGGGAATTTAGCAATAATCATACTGTACTCGGAATGAAACTATTCTGACTGATATTGATAAGGACCATTCATGAGCCAAACAGGACAATTGCTTACTATGCTATCATTCTGTGTTTTGTATCCATGTAATGTATTATTTCATTCATGAGGTTAATTAAGATTTAAGTTAAAATATAATTAAAAAAAAAAAATCCTATGGGGAGCAGGGCAGGGTAGGACCCCAGGGGCAGGGTAGGGTAGACCTCAGGGGGAAGGGCAGGCCCATGGACGGTTAGGGTGGGCCGCCCCTCTAAAACAGCAAAGCTAGTGGTCCGGATCCTACAGTACATACATGGTGAATGACAAACAGTGAGGGAGTAATTCTTCATCCCTCTCGTTTGATAATTTGGGACTTTTTGGATGTAGTGGATAGTTGAGTGTGGGAGTGAAAATTGGATGAAATTACATTTGATCTCTGAGGTTTTAGGACCAGTATGGTAGAATGTGAGAAACATTAAAATACACATTGTACTTGTTAAGCCTGCAGGAGAGACTGGATTAGGAAATTTTTTATATGCCCAAAATACGCCAGCATATTTACATTTTTTTTCCTTCTCAAATACGCCGAGATTATCCTGATTTTTCCTGATGTTTGGGGAGGCTTTTCCAATATGCTGCAATCGCGTGGTCATAAATCTATGAATGAATGAAAATGATCTAGTCACCAGTCCTGAATAGTAAAAACAAGAAGCACATCCATTGAGCTATGTGTGTGAGGTCAGTTGCATACCCAACATACAGCTTCTTCTGTTAATAAACGTAACGTTATTACGTTGATGTCATTGGCCCAAACATGTCAGGTACTGTTTGTTTACATCAGTATCGTGTGAATTGTGTGTTATCAGGCATGCTTATGTAAGAAACAAACGGAACGTATTAAAATTTTGTTTTGAAATACGGCAAATGAAAAAACATCTCAAAAATATGCCAAAAGAATGTGCCGGAGTACAATCCTCAAGAAATATGTATGGTCTAGATCTTGGTTAAAAGCTCTCAGATTCTAGACTGGCCTGCAGGTGCTCTTAGCTGTATATTATGTACTTAAATTGCTACATGTGTTGTTCATATAAGGTGGGACTGACCCTTAAACAGCATCCCCTATGGGTCACAAAATGCAAATTTTAATTTATGCCTGGAAGTGAAGCTTAAATTTCAATTTTTCAATTGAAAGCTTCAAATTCCACTACTTTTTATTTCAAAAACTCTTTGTATTCTTCAGTAATTATTAATTTAATTAGTAATATCCACTTTCTTTACATTCTGTTACCATGGAAACGCACACGAACTTCTCAGGTTTTTCCACATTTACATCCCATTTCTCCACTTCTGTGAACCTCTAGCCCACCCATATAGAAAATGGAGCGTTGCACTGGTCTGTGGTGACCTAGGTGACTCTATTTTTAGCTACAAACCTTGTGTGAATGAAAGTTTTGTTTACTTTTCTCTGTGTGTGATCACAGCCAACTTGCATGTGTGTTGTGTTGGGCAGTGACTCATGCTGTACAGTATGATAAGAAGAGCATTTTTGTGGAGGATACAAGGTTTTCTAGATTTTGGATACTTTTTAAACTTTTTAAACTTATAGGAAAAAAATCAAGCTTGTGAAAAGTATAAAATGAGAAAAATTTGTATTATTATTCAATATCGTAGTAAGTCACAAACTTTAAACGCCATTTTCTCAAAAGCCTATTTTTTATGTACCACCTAAATTGTTAGCATGATAACTCAGTCATTTGTACTCCACTGTGCATGAAACTTGACAAAAATGATGTTTTCATAGTGTTTTGTATCCTAAATTAAAGACATCTCACAAAATATCTTCAATTTTTAATTTATGCCACTAATTAGCGCTAATGAGGAAGCTAATTATCGTTAATTGCCCATATCTCCTAAACTTGACATAGCTTTGTAAATTTTATTATTTCAAGACATGACAATTTTTTACAAAGATCAATTATGCCAAAATTGGTTTAATTCTTTTAATCCTAGCAAAAGTTATCCTGCTAAAACTTCATTTTTATTGTATTTCTTCATTTTCACCTAATTAATTATGCGCATTCAAAATGTGCCTAAAATCGCTATGGAAAAAAGTTCTAATACCCTATTTTGTATTTGATGCAACTTTATAGTTATATTTGTTTCACAAGTGTTGTCAACGTATACCTGAAGTTTGCCTATTTCAAGGGTCAGTCCCCCCTAAAATCATTGTATTTTTTGGACAGAAATTTTAATAGTGATGATACCCTTTCCTTAGTGCTGTTGACGATTAGCGAATTAATTGCTAATCGCTTTCAACACTTCAAAAATGTTTAATAAATTTTGAAGTGATTAATCGTGAAAATAGTATATAGTTGGCCTAGTGTACAGTGACAATTAACGGCCTAGTGTACAGTGACAATTAACGGCCTAGTGTACAGTGGCAATTAACGGCCTAGTTTTCAGTGACAATTAACGGCCTAGTGTACAGTGACAATTAACGGCCTAGTGTACAGTGACAATTAACGGCCTAGTGTACAGTGACAATTAACGGCCTAGTGTACAGTGACAATTAACGGCCTAGTGTACAGTGACAATTAACGGCCTAGTGTACAGTGACAATTAACGGCCTAGTGTACAGTGACAATTAGCAACACTGAAAAACATCGTGAAAAAACTCAAAAATCATCTAAAAGGTTTGAGCTATAAACTAAAAACAAACCTATCTATGCCTAAAATGCATGAAAAAGATAAAAAATCAAGCAAATTCCTTCATTTCCTGTATTATCGATCGTATATCTTTTTCTACTACATGATCATGGCCACAACTAAATTTCACTGAAATTGTAGGTGCACTTAAACTTTAGAACTAACAACTGATTTTACAGGCCTTAGGTAGCCAATGCTGTTCGGAGGTCCATAAAATATTTTGTGAAAGACCAGTCATTGGCAACATTTCTTGTGCATATCTTTTTTCTACACCTTGAATATTATTTAAAGCAAGGATCTTTATTTTCAGGTAGTTTTATTAGACTAACGGGTAATTTTAAGAAATGGTATTTGGATTTGGCGAGATTCTTGGCACGCGTGGTCCAAAAATGCATAGTATGTTAGTGTGGGAACTGGACCAGTTCCACATTTTTTTTTTAACCGATTTTTGGGTGAAGCTTGGTTGCGGTTAATTGCTAAGCGCTCACAAATATTGGTGATTAGACATTTGGTAAATTATTCGCAAATCAACAGCACTACCTTTCCTGACTGTCAACTTGGTACCTGTCTTCAACCATACTCACTCATCACTCTAACATGTCTTCAACCATACCAGCTCATCACTCTAACATGTCTTCAACCATACACGCTCATCACTCTAACATGTCTTTAACCATTCACGCTCATCACTCTAAATGTCTCATTCATACACGCTCATCACTCTAACATGTCTCAACCATACACGCTCATCACTCTAACATGTCTTCAACCATACATGCTTATCACTCTAACATGTCTTCAACCATACATGCTCATCACTCTAACATGTCTCAACCACACACGCTCATCACTCTAACATGTCTCAACCATACACGCTCATCACTCTAACATGTCTCAACCATACACGCTCATCACTCTAACATGTCTCAACCATACACGCTCATCACTCTAACATGTCTTCGATAATACATGCTCATCACTCTTACATGTCTCAACCATACACGCTTATCACTCTAACATGTCTCAACCATACACGCTCATCACTCTAACATGTCTCAACATACACGCTTATCACTCTAACATGTCTCAACCATGCACGCTCATCACTCTAACATGTCTCAACCATACACGCTCATCACTCTAACATGTCTCAACCATACACGCTCATCACTCTAACATGTCTCAACCATACACACTCATCACTCTAACATGTCTCAACCATACACGCTCATCACTAACATGTCTCAACCATACACGCTCATCACTCTAACATGTCTCAACCATACACGCTCATCACTCTAACATGTCTCAACCATACACGCTCATCACTAACATGTCTCAACCATACACGCTCATCACTTACATGTCTCAACCATACACGCTCATCACTTACATGTCTCAACCATACGCGCTCATCACTAACATGTCTCATAGTGCCATTCTTGATGTAAGGCACACTTGACAAGAATTGTGACAATATGTACCATGCCCACTTGATCACCTCAGAAGCACTAACATCTTCAGCATCAACCTCATTCATTATCCAAGCAGATAACGATCATTGACTTTTCCTTCTTAATTCAATAAACTAACACAGAACACTAAGAAGGAGAAGCGAATACCATACAATTAACCCCCTAGATAGTTACAGAATGGAGGTGTTTAAATACAAGCAGAGAAGTGGCCATTGTACTTGTCACTCAAGGAGTCTGAGAGCATTACAAGGTGGTTGGTTTATTGATGCAAGCATATTTGTGGTTATGGTATGACGAATACAAGAATGGAAATCCTTACAATTCTTCCAGGTGTACTTTTTTTTTCCTCTGGTGTTAATGTGACTGTAGGAGTCCTGCCAACAGGAAGAAATACAGAGCCCTAAATAATTGTGATTTGCTGGAAAGGAAAGGAACATTTTTTTTACTTATTTGTAACGAGCCTCTTTGATCATAAGGTACTTGTTGCCCTCTGCAATTGTAACTTTGCCACAAACGAGCTTTGCATATTATTGCTGTTAATGATTAATTGCTAATCACTCACAAACTCTCCAAAAATGTTTAGTAAACTTTGCAGCAATTAATCGCGAAAATACTATGGGGTGGCCTAGTGTACAGTAACAATTAGCACCACTGAAAAACATCGTAAAATATTCAAAAAATCACCTAAAAGGTTTGAGCTATAAATCGAAAATAAACCTCCTCTATGCTTAAAATGCATGAAAAAGGCATTAAAAATCAAGCGATTTCCTTCATTTTCTTGATTATCGATCATTTATATCTTTCTACTGCACGTTCATTACCAGAACAAAATTCAACTATAAAAATTGTTGGCGCACTTTAACTTTAAAACTAAAAACTGAATTTAACAGGCCTTAACGAATACTGTACTGGCTTACGTCTGTACATAAATCACTTTGTGAAAGACCAGGTGGAACTTCAGACTGCCAGAAATTGGCACTAAATCTTGTGGATATTTTATTTCTACACCTTGAACATCATCTAAACCAAGGATCTTTATTTGTAGGTAGTTTTATCAGCCTAACGTGTAATTTAAAGACATGAAATTTGGATTTGGTGGGATTCTTGGCAGGTGTGGTTTAAAAATGCATGGTATGTTAGTGTGGGAACTAGACCAGTTCCACGAAAACATTCTTTTTAATAATTTTTGGGTGAAGCTTGGTTGCGATTAATCGTTAAGCGCTCGCAAATTTTGGCGATTAAACGTTTAGTAAATTTATCGCAATTCAACAGCACAATTGCATAGTTGGCAAGGTTTTTTAAGCTGAAATGAATTTTTGGAATGTAATCATGTATATTCATACGCAATGTTATGTAATTATGTATATTCATATGCAATGTTATGTAATAATGTATATTCATATGCAATGTTATGTAATGATGTATATTTATATGCAATGTTATGTAATCATGTATATTGATATGCAATGCTATGTAATCATGTATATTCATATGCAATGTTATGTAATCATGTATATTCATATGCAATGTTATGTAATCATGTATATTCATATGCAATGTTTATGGACACCTTTTTGTTTTTCTAGCTGTTTCTGATTTTTAGGTACAGGTTTAAATTTCAGTTAGGGCAACATTATGATTTTAAACTGCATTTTCAGTTTCTGAAGTTTGCAGATAAAAGTTTTATTATACAGCACTGTAAAATTATATGCAAAATTAGTGATGTTCGAAGAAGAAGATAACACAAGTTTATCTTCTTATTCCTTAAAATTTCTTCCGTAGTTTTAGACTTATCTAAATGTTGATAGGGGAAGGAGTGAGGGGTATGGTTAAGATTCAGAAAGTAGCAATTGTTTTGAAATTATTCGTCAAACAAGCATCCAATTGTTCAATCACGAGAGCGTCATTCATAGTGGGTATTAGAGACTTTCATTATTGTTGTGTGTGTGGGAGATGTGGGATTATTTTAGAGACTCAAGTATGATATGCCCTCACTCTCTGGCTGAGCATTCCTTTTCTTTTACCCTTACCTGTTCTCTAAATCAACTTCATCACCAGTGATTTTAGTCCATCTTAGGCCTGAGTCCGGATAGCAAAAAATCGGAACTTGGTACCTGTTGCTTTTACCTGGTTCCAAAAAAAAAAAAAAAAAAAGGGTGAAAACAAATTTTAGTGACCATTCCTGAGCATATTTTGGGTCCGAGTTAATGAAATTACAGTAATTTTTATGTAAGTCAAATAACATACCAGTTCCGCAAAAATTGTAGAGCTAATATTTTTTTTTTTTAGATCTTTTTTTTTTTTTACCTGCCCGAATCAGCCTTAATTTATCTATCAATCTTTTCCGCAGCTATTCCTAGTCCTCCCAATCTACGGCTAACCATGGATGAAGTATATACAAAGGACGAGAAGCCGGACCATGAAGTTCTCAAACGACACTTTCTTAAAGAAGGGAGGTTAGAGGAGGATGTAGCCCTCAGAATTATTAGAGAAGGAATGGAACTTTTAAGAAAAGAAAAAAATTTGTTAGATATTGATGCACCTGTGACAGGTAGGTACTGATGCTGCCATTTTATACACCAAAAATGCCATCATTTTATCAATGTTTTCATGTAAAAAATTCAAGAGAAATTTATAATTGCTGCATGGAATGACCAGTGATAAAACAGACCCAGAACTTGATTTAAAAAGGGGCAGGGGGCTGGATTTGTTGAGGGGCACATTAATGTATGCGTGCGTAAACCGTCTCTAAATGTGTGTTTTAAACATATGGAAGCTAAAGAACATATCCAGGTTTCGGGTATGTGTTGTGAAGTGAAGGCTATCCGTATTGTGTTGTGAAGTGAGGGCTATCTGTATTGTGTTATGAAGTGAGGGCTATTTGTATTGTGTTGTGAAGTGAGGGCTATCTGTATTGTGTTGTGAAGTGAGGGCTATCCGTATTGTGTTGTGAAGTGAGGGCTATTTGTATTGTGTTGTGAAGTGAGGGCTATCTGTATTGTGTTGTGAAGTGAGGGCTATCCGTATTGTGTTGTGAAGTGAGGGCTATCCGTATTGTGTTATGAAGTGAGGGCTATTTGTATTGTGTTGTGAAGTGAGGGCTATCTGTATTGTGTTGTGAAGTGAGGGCTATCCGTATTGTGTTGTGAAGTGAGGGCTATTTGTATTGCGTTGTGAAGTGAGGGCTATCTGTATTGTGTTGTGAAGTGAGGGCTATCTGTATTGTGTTGTGAAGTGAGGGCTATCCGTATTGTGTTGTGAAGTGAGGGCTATCCGTATTGTGTTGTGAAGTGAGGGCTATTCGTATTGTGTTGTGAAGTGAGGGCTATCCGTATTGTGTTGTGAAATGAGGGCTATCCGTATTGTGTTGTGAAGTGAGGGCTATCCGTATTGTGTTGTGAAGTGAGGGCTATCCGTATTGTGTTGTGAAGTGAGGGCTATCTGTATTGTGTTGTGAAGTGAGGGCTATTTGTATTGTGTTGTGAAGTGAGGGCTATCCGTATTGTGTTGTGAAGTGAGGGCTATCCGTATTGTGTTGTGAAGTGAGGGCTATCCGTATTGTGTTGTGAAGTGAGGGCTATCCGTATTGTGTTGTGAAGTGAGGGCTATCCGTATTGTGTTGTGAAGTGAGGGCTATCTGTATTGTGTTGTGAAGTGAGGGCTATCCGTATTGTGTTGTTAAGTGAGGGCTATCCGTATTATCATTAAAATCTGTATTGTGTTTCCCATTCAGCAGTGTATTCAATTATCTACCACCTTTAATTTACTTTATTATCAAGTAATCGTTTTATTTCAATTTTAGAATTTCAAAAGATCGCTTCTTGAGGTTAATATCCTATTGAAAGTCATGAACATTGAGATGTTAATATATTAGATACACTAACACATGAGATGAGAAATGTACATTATTTGAAATTGAATATTTATGTGGATTCCTTCTGTAGAATGAGCTCAAGGGCAAGTAACTCCATGCCGAGGTGTTGGGTTTCTTGAAGAATTATTTGAGGGTAGAATTACATTTTGGAATTGCAAAAAGCGTGAAATCATTCTTTTGGGTAAAACACAAATCTTCACCAGTGCTGCGTTCGCTTCCCGTATTCATGTTCCTCTTTATTTATGAATAACAAGGAGTGCGTATTAAGTAATGCGACGTGTCTTTCTCCCAGATGTTTTCATGAATAGTTTACTGTTGTTGCAATGAAGATCACAATAGACCATATTAAACTGATTTTAACTGAATGTAATTACTTGAGTACTTCTACCAATCAACTGCTGGGGGAATTTCCCCTTTGTCACCTGACAAATCAGCTGCAGTTGCTTGAGGCGAGCATGAATTACCTTCATGTATAACGCAGGTTGATGAGCGATTCAAAGTATTTTTCCATACGCTTGATTCTATACCCTACCAAGCATGAATTATGCAGATAGCCAAGAATCCAGTTGTATTTGATTAATGGATAAGATTCTTCTCGTATATGATTGGTCCATTATAAACACATGATTTGGTAGTCCGGAAGTTGCTGAATCAGATTTGAAAAGGTCTATTAGTGCCTTGTGCAAACTCTTCTGCTAGCTACATGATTTATGTTACCTGTGTGTGTGTGTGTGTGTGGGAGGAAGGGGGAGGGGGGGGATGTGAGTGAACAGCTCTCCCTGTCTCTGATAGCACACATTGGTGTGTATTGGATGATAGTTTAGAAAAGTGCTTGGATAATAATAGTCCTGAAAGTGTGATGCTGCATCCATGAAATTGACAGGGGATTTGGAGATCAGGTAGCTAAGTCGGCTGAGCATACGACCAAACTTGCTGGAGGTCCCAGGTTCGACTCCAACATTGACCAGTGATTTTTCCACAGATATGCAGAATGATATATGCTGACATCAAGCGCAGAGGTCTGTCTTCTGAATTACACCTTCCCAATCTGACCGTTGGAAAAAGTGGCCAATGGTTGGGTGGCGCTCACCATCCTTCAAAGGGGACTGCGGTAATTGCTAGACTCATCACCAATAAATCTGATGCATACTAGTAACGTCACGGTCACTGCGGTAATTGCTAGACTCATCACCAATAAATCTGATGCATACTAGTAAGGTCACGGTCACTGCGGTAATTGCTTGACCCATCACCAATAAATCTGATGCATACTAGTGACATCACGGTCACTGCAGTAATTGCTTGACTCATCACCAAGAAATCTGATGCATACTAGTAACGTCACAGTCACTGCAGTAATTGCTTGACCCATCACCAATAAATCTGATGCATACTAGTGACGTCACGGTCACTGCAGTAATTGCTTGACCCATCACCAATAAATCTGATGCATACTAGTAACGTCATGGTCACTGCGGTAATTGTTTGACCCATCACCAATAAATCTGATGCATACTAGTAACGTCACGGTCACTGCAGTAATTGCTAGACCCATCACCAATAAATCTGATGCATACTAGTAACGTCATGGTCACTGCGGTAATTGCTTGACCCATCACCAATAAATCTGATGCATACTAGTAACGTCACGGTCACTGCAGTAATTGCTTGACCCATCACCAATAAATCTGATGCATACTAGTAACGTCATGGTCACTGCGGTAATTGCTTGACCCATCACCAATAAATCTGATGCATACTAGTGACGTCACGGTCACTGCAGTAATTGTTTGACCCATCACCAATAAATCTGATGCATACTAGTGACGTCACGGTCACTGCAGTAATTGCTTGACCCATCACCAATAAATATGATGCATACTAGTAAAACCACGGTCACTGCAGTAATTGCTTGACCCATCACCAATAAATCTGATGCATACTAGTAACGTCATGGTCACTGCAGTAATTGTTTGACCCATCACCAATAAATCTGATGCATACTAGTGACGTCACGGTCACTGCAGTAATTGCTTGACCCATCACCAATAAATCTGATGCATACTAGTGACATCACGGTCACTGCGGTAATTGCTTGACCCATCACCAATAAATCTGATGCATACTAGTGACATCACGGTCACTGCGGTAATTGCTTGACCCATCACCAATAAATCTGATGCATACTAGTGACATCACGGTCACTGCAGTAATTGCTTGACCCATCACCAATAAATCTGATGCATACTAGTAACGTCATGGTCACTGCAGTAATTGCTTGACCCATCACCAATAAATCTGATGCATACTAGTGACATCACGGTCACTGCAGTAATTGCTTGACCCATCACCAATAAATCTGATGCATACTAGTGACATCACGGTCACTGCAGTAATTGTTTGACCCATCACCAATAAATCTGATGCATACTAGTAACGTCATGGTCACTGCGGTAATTGCTTGACCCATCACCAATAAATCTGATGCATACTAGTGACGTCACAGTCACTGCAGTAATTGCTTGACCCATCACCAATAAATCTGATGCATACTAGTAACGTCATGGTCACTGCGGTAATTGCTAGACCCATCACCAATAAATCTGATGCATACTAGTAACGTCATGGTCACTGCAGTAATTGCTTGACCCATCACCAATAAATCTGATGCATACTAGTAACGTCACAGTCACTGCAGTAATTGCTTGACCCATCACCAATAAATCTGATGCATACTAGTAACGTCACGGTCACTGCGGTAATTGCTTGACCCATCACCAATAAATCTGATGCATACTAGTAATGTCATGGTCACTGCAGTAATTGCTAGACCCATCACCAATAAATCTGATGCATACTAGTGACGTCACAGTCACTGCAGTAATTGCTTGACCCATCACCAATAAATCTGATGCATACTAGTGACGTTATGGTCACTGCAGTAATTGCTTGACCCATCACCAATAAATCTGATGCATACTAGTAACGTCACGGTCACTGCAGTAATTGCTTGACCCATCACCAATAAATCTGATGCATACTAGTAACGTCACGGTCACTGCAGTAATTGCTAGACCCATCACCAATAAATCTGATGCATACTAGTAACGTCATGGTCACTGCAGTAATTGCTTGACCCATCACCAATAAATCTTATGCATACTAGTAACGTCACGGTCACTGCAGTAATTGCTTGACCCATCACCAATAAATCTGATGCATACTAGTGACGTCACGGTCACTGCAGTAATTGCTTGACCCATCACCAATAAATCTGATGCATACTAGTAACGTCATGGTCACTGCGGTAATTGCTTGACCCATCACCAATAAATCTTATGCATACTAGTAACGTCACGGTCACTGCAGTAATTGCTTGACCCATCACCAATAAATCTGATGCATACTAGTAACGCCACGGTCACTGCAGTAATTGCTTGACCCATCACCAATAAATCTGATGCATACTAGTAACGCCATGGTCACTGCGGTAATTGCTTGACCCATCACCAATAAATCTGATGCATACTAGTAACGTCATGGTCACTGCGGTAATTGCTTGACCCATCACCAATAAATCTGATGCATACTAGTGACGTCACAGTCACTGCAGTAATTGCTTGACCCATCACCAATAAATCTGATGCATACTAGTAACGTCACGGTCACTGCAGTAATTGCTTGACCCATCACCAATAAATCTGATGCATACTAGTGACGTCACAGTCACTGCAGTAATTGCTTGACCCATCACCAATAAATCTGATGCATACTAGTGACATCATGGTCACTGCGGTAATTGCTTGACCCATCACCAATAAATCTGATGCATACTAGTGACATCATGGTCACTGCGGTAATTGTTTGACCCATCACCAATAAATATGATGCATACTAGTAAAACCACGGTTACTGCGGTAATTGCTTGACCCATCACCAATAAATCTGATGCATACTAGTAACGTCATGGTCACTGCAGTAATTGCTAGACCCATCACCAATAAATCTGATGCATACTAGTAACGTCATGGTCACTGCGGTAATTGTTTGACCCATCACCAATAAATATGATGCATACTAGTAAAACCACGGTTACTGCGGTAATTGCTTGACCCATCACCAATAAATCTGATGCATACTAGTAACGTCATGGTCACTGCGGTAATTGCTTGACCCATCACCAATAAATCTGATGCATACTAGTAACGTCACAGTCACTGCAGTAATTGCTTGACCCATCACCAATAAATCTGATGCATACTAGTAACGTCACAGTCACTGCAGTAATTGCTTGACCCATCACCAATAAATCTGATGCATACTAGTAACGTCATGGTCACTGCAGTAATTGCTAGACCCATCACCAATAAATCTGATGCATACTAGTAACGTCATGGTCACTGCAGTAATTGCTTGACCCATCACCAATAAATCTGATGCATACTAGTAACGTCATGGTCACTGCGGTAATTGCTTGACCCATCACCAATAAATCTGATGCATACTAGTGACGTCACAGTCACTGCAGTAATTGCTTGACCCATCACCAATAAATCTGATGCATACTAGTAACGTCACGGTCACTGCGGTAATTGCTTGACCCATCACCAATAAATCTGATGCATACTAGTGACGTCACAGTCACTGCGGTAATTGCTTGACC
The DNA here is from genome assembly GCA_020152595.1 of Chiridota heheva. Taxonomy (NCBI): domain Eukaryota; kingdom Metazoa; phylum Echinodermata; class Holothuroidea; order Apodida; family Chiridotidae; genus Chiridota; species Chiridota heheva. The sequence continues at coordinate 566,940 of JAIGNY010001363.1, read as the reverse complement.
CATCACCAATAAATCTGATGCATACTAGTGACATCACGGTCACTGCAGTAATTGCTTGACCCATCACCAATAAATCTGATGCATACTAGTAACGTCACAGTCACTGCAGTAATTGCTTGACCCATCACCAATAAATCTGATGCATACTAGTAACGTCATGGTCACTGCAGTAATTGCTAGACCCATCACCAATAAATCTGATGCATACTAGTAACGTCATGGTCACTGCGGTAATTGCTTGACCCATCACCAATAAATCTGATGCATACTAGTAACGTCATGGTCACTGCAGTAATTGCTAGACCCATCACCAATAAATCTGATGCATACTAGTAACGTCATGGTCACTGCAGTAATTGCTTGACCCATCACCAATAAATCTGATGCATACTAGTGACGTCACGGTCACTGCAGTAATTGCTTGACCCATCACCAATAAATCTGATGCATACTAGTAACGTCACGGTCACTGCAGTAATTGCTAGACCCATCACCAATAAATCTGATGCATACTAGTGACGTCACGGTCACTGCAGTAATTGCTTGACCCATCACCAATAAATCTGATGCATACTAGTGACGTCACGGTCACTGCAGTAATTGCTTGACCCATCACCAATAAATCTGATGCATACTAGTGACATCACGGTCACTGCGGTAATTGTTTGACCCATCACCAATAAATCTGATGCATACTAGTGACATCATGGTCACTGCGGTAATTGCTTGACCCATCACCAATAAATCTGATGCATACTAGTAACGTCATGGTCACTGCAGTAATTGCTTGACCCATCACCAATAAATCTGATGCATACTAGTAACGTCACGGTCACTGCAGTAATTGCTTGACCCATCACCAATAAATCTGATGCATACTAGTAACGTCATGGTCACTGCGGTAATTGCTTGACCCATCACCAATAAATCTGATGCATACTAGTGACATCACGGTCACTGCGGTAATTGCTTGACCCATCACCAATAAATCTGATGCATACTAGTAACGTCATGGTCACTGCGGTAATTGCTTGACCCATCACCAATAAATCTGATGCATACTAGTAACGTCATGGTCACTGCGGTAATTGCTTGACCCATCACCAATAAATCTGATGCATACTAGTGACATCACGGTCACTGCGGTAATTGTTTGACCCATCACCAATAAATCTGATGCATACTAGTAACGTCATGGTCACTGCGGTAATTGCTTGACCCATCACCAATAAATCTGATGCATACTAGTGACATCACGGTCACTGCGGTAATTGCTTGACCCATCACCAATAAATCTGATGCATACTAGTAACGTCACGGTCACTGCAGTAATTGCTTGACCCATCACCAATAAATCTGATGCATACTAGTAACGTCATGGTCACTGCGGTAATTGCTTGACCCATCACCAATAAATCTGATGCATACTAGTGACATCACGGTCACTGCGGTAATTGCTTGACCCATCACCAATAAATCTGATGCATACTAGTAACGTCATGGTCACTGCGGTAATTGCTTGACCCATCACCAATAAATCTGATGCATACTAGTAACGTCATGGTCACTGCGGTAATTGCTTGACCCATCACCAATAAATATGATGCATACTAGTAAAACCACGGTTACTGCGGTAATTGCTTGACCCATCACCAATAAATCTGATGCATACTAGTAACGTCATGGTCACTGCGGTAATTGTTTGACCCATCACCAATAAATATGATGCATACTAGTAAAACCACGGTTACTGCGGTAATTGCTTGACCCATCACCAGTAAATCTGATGCATACTAGTAACGTCATGGTCACTGCGGTAATTGCTTGACCCATCACCAATAAATCTGATGCATACTAGTGACGTCATGGTCACTGCGGTAATTGCTTGACCCATCACCAATAAATATGATGCATACTAGTAACGTCATGGTCACTGCGGTAATTGCTTGACCCATCACCAATAAATATGATGCATACTAGTAAGGTCACGGTCACTGCGGTAATTGCTTGACCCATCACCAATAAATCTGATGCATACTAGTAACGTCACGGTCACTGCGGTAATTGCTTGACCCATCACCAATAAATATGATGCATACTAGTAAGGTCACGGTCACTGCGGTAATTGCTTGACCCATCACCAATAAATCTGATGCATACTAGTAACACCACGGTCACTGCGGTAATTGCTTGACCCATCACCAATAAATCTGATGCATACTAGTAACGCCACGGTCACTGCGGTAATTGCTTGACCCATCACCAATAAATCTGATGCATACTAGTAACACCACGGTCACTGCGGTAATTGCTTGACCCATCACCAATAAATATGATGCATACTAGTAAGGTCACGGTCACTGCGGTAATTGCTTGACCCATCACCAATAAATCTGATGCATACTAGTAACGCCACGGTCACTGCGGTAATTGCTTGACCCATCACCAATAAATATGATGCATACTAGTAAGGTCCGCGGTCACTGCGGTAATTGCTTGACCCATCACCAATAAATCTGATGCATACTAGTAACACCACGGTCACTGCGGTAATTGCTTGACCCATCACCAATAAATCTGATGCATACTAGTAACGTCATGGTCACTGCAGTAATTGTTTGACCCATCACCAATAAATCTGATGCATACTAGTGACATCACGGTCACTGCGGTAATTGCTTGACCCATCACCAATAAATATGATGCATACTAGTAACGTCATGGTCACTGCAGTAATTGTTTGACCCATCACCAATAAATCTGATGCATACTAGTGACATCACGGTCACTGCGGTAATTGCTTGACCCATCACCAATAAATCTGATGCATACTAGTAACGTCATGGTCACTGCAGTAATTGTTTGACCCATCACCAATAAATCTGATGCATACTAGTAACGTCACGGTCACTGCGGTAATTGCTTGACCCATCACCAATAAATATGATGCATACTAGTAACGTCACGGTCACTGCAGTAATTGCTAGACCCATCACCAATAAATATGATGCATACTAGTAACGTCATGGTCACTGCGGTAATTGCTTGACCCATCACCAATAAATATGATGCATACTAGTAACGTCACGGTCACTGCAGTAATTGCTAGACCCATCACCAATAAATATGATGCATACTAGTAACGTCATGGTCACTGCGGTAATTGCTTGACCCATCACCAATAAATATGATGCATACTAGTAACGTCACGGTCACTGCGGTAATTGCTTGATCCATCACCAATAAATATGATGCATACTAGTAACGTCATGGTCACTGCGGTAATTGCTTGACCCATCACCAATAAATATGATGCATACTAGTAAAACCACAGTCACTGCGGTAATTGCTTCACCTATCACTAATAAATCTGATGCATACTAGTAATGCTACGGTCACTGCAGTAATTGCTTGACCCATCACCATCTATTCGCCTGAATAGATGGACACATAATAGACTTATGATAATCTGCAAATTAATCTGCACTGAATTTTCATTCTGATTTGGTAGAAAGATTGCAAGTGGAGGTTTAATTAAGGTTGGAATGAAGGGTTGGGGGGAGTATGCAATGGAGATGAGTGGAGGTTATAATTAAGGTTGGAATGATGAGTTGGTAGTAGTATATTTGGTAGATGAGGTGACAGCAAAAGGAGTAGGTGAATGGAGGATGGTACAGTAGTTGAATGGAGGATGGTACAGTGATGGGGGATGTTGGGGAATAGAGGATGGCAGGTGAATGGAGGATTGTTGAAAAATGGGGATGGCAGGTGAAGGGGGATGGTAGGTGAAAGGGGATGGTAGGTGAAGGGGATAGTAGGTGAATGGGGCATGTTGAGTTGATAGAAGTGATGGAATGGGAGTGAGAGAAAAGGGATGTTATGTGGAAGATGGTAGAAGGACTGGTAGATGTAGGAAGTAGGATGACGGTGGGATGAAATGTGGGACAGGGTGGGATAGAATGTGGGACAGGGTGGCATGTGGGACAGGGTGGCATGTGGGACAGGGGTGGCATGTGGGACAGGGTGGCATGTGGGACAGGGGATGGCATGTGGGACAGGGGTGGCATGGTGGGACAGGGTGGCATGTGGGACAGGGGGCATGTGGGACAGGGGATGGCATGGGGACAGGGGGGCATGGTGGGAATGGGGCATGTGGGACAGGGTGGCATGGGGGACAGGAAAGTGGCATGGGGGACAGGGTGGGATGTGGGACAGGGTGGCATGTGGGACAGGGTGGCATGTGGGACAGGGTGGCATGTGGGACAGGGTGGTATGTGGAATAGGGTACTATGGAATGTGGGACAGAATGTCATGGAATATATGTCAGGGTGGGATAGCATGTGGGATAGGGTGGCATGTGGGACAGGTTGGCATGTGGAATAGGGTACTATGGAATGTGGGACAGGATGTCATGGCATAAAGGACAGGGTGGGATAGCAT